>PVKA01010063.1:0-65807 GCA_004027165.1 Ctenomys sociabilis | reverse complement strand
ATATCAACACATGAACTTTATATTTCCTATGTGGTCATTGAAGTCTTCTCAGGGTTTATCTTGTAGTCCTGTACATTATTCTGTAGTTCCTTTGTCTGTGTCATCCATGTGGATGAGTCACGGCCAATGCTTGACCAGAATGCTCTCTGTGAGAGCCTGAGAAAAAGATTTCTCTTCATGTGACTCTCCCCAGGCACAGTATAGAACTTCAATCTCTTTCCTCTGTGGCTCCACAATCTCCTTGCTCAGAAAATTTGGAGCTCACCTGAGTCCCATGATATTGCAGTACAGGTTCTCCATGTCCTATTGAAGGGAGTAACGCAGAGGTCTGGCTTGCCCAGGTAGCTGACACTCGGGTGTAGACACACTTGGCTCCCCGAGGTGGCGCACCAAAGGGCTGAGACTCCTCTGCCTGATCTCCCGGAAGTCCCCTGGCCATTAATCTGTGTCACAGGACGCCTACACTCCTATCACAACTCTCCACATAACTTTCTTCACCCTTCAGATCCACCCCCTCACCTCCCTATATGTACACCTGCACTTCCGCAATAAATTAGATCTGCGCCATCAGCCGACCTCCGCGATCATCAGTCGCGTCGTCTCTTACCTGCTGTGAGGCCCTCCGCCTCTTCCTATAACGGTGAAACAACAGGAAGCAGATCTTCTCTCCCATCTCATCCCCATGTAAGTATCTAATAACATACAAGCACATGTCTTAATTCTTTCCCTAAAGAATTGGTTATGGCAGTTCTGGTCCCAAGCCAAATTGGGTGAAAAACAAATCAAGTTCCATGGTTAGGTTTAGTGCTGACTTTATGAGGAAATTTGATTTGGTTCTCATCCAATTCAGTGTGGGACCAGAATCATGGAAAGAATTAAGTTCATGAACCAAGGTATACATATGAAACAGTCGCACTTACACATGAGAAATAATACAGAACAGTTTTTCCTTCAGAGAGAATTCAGATGAGTTGAATAAAAGAATTCATTGTCCCCTCTTACTGCCTGGCATGTTCGCAACTTTGGGACAAGCACAAGATAACACTTAAAATATTAAATAGAATCCTCACCTGGACAATGCTGCAGTAGTGGCCGAGTTATACAAAAACAAGCACTAACCCACTAAACTTAAATAAACACTAATCTAGCAATGGAATGCAAAACTAACACACAGAACAAAACTGAAAAGAAAGTCAATTGAAAATTGATCAAGAAAAGATAAAACCTTTTCACCTTAATTACATCTTGAGAGTGGGAACCTCAAACAAAATTAAAAAATTTCCAGAACACAACAACATTCAACACCAGCAATATAATATTTACAGTGTGTAAAATTCAATAGGTCATGAAATTATAGAGCAGACTGTGAATAAAAAATCAATACATGAAATGACAGGTTTCCGAATTAGCAAAGAGGATGGCTTAATGAGATACTGTTACAAAATGAAGTTGTCATTTTCTAGGAAAATTGGGTCTACCGTGGTTGTTGAGCCTATCAAGATTTGTTTTGTTGAGTAATTTATAATCTATTATTTTGATCAAAATAGAATTTAAAATTGATTTGATTGAACTAATGTTGGTAAATATATATCCCTCATAGCTAGATTTCTCCTAACAATTTTTAGTGCATTAGATTATGTGAGTGCTTCTTAGTGGACAAAAAAATGGGTAGAAGTATTATTTGAAAATTTGGGTTTATGCCTTTTTGGAAGATTTTTCTCAAAACTCAGAAATTGTGTAACACTAATAACTAGCTAAAAAATAACTTTACTGTCAAATGGTTTTTCAAATTTTTTGACTTTCAATTAAATTATGAAAGAAATAATTTAGGTGCCAAATTTTAGGCAATTAGAAATTATTTTTGATAGTAGATTGGCATGTGATTCTTTACATGTTACTTGGCAGGATTTCAAAAACTTAACTATAATTGACTTAACAAAGTTTCTTCCATTAGCATTTACTTGATTCATTTGACAAATATTTCTCAAGGTTTTATATCCATACAAGTCAAAATTAGAAATACTGGGATTTAGATAACTAGCTAATTCTAGTTATCGACTATATAAACTGAGAAAAAAGCTACATCTATATCTTCAATAAATGCATTCCAATGCCAGAAACTATTTTTTTGAAATCATCAAATTTATGTTTGATTAATTAATTGCTAATAATTATAGTGATGATGGAACCAAACTAAATGCTAACACTGAGGCTTTTTAATAAAGAATAAAACATTAACTCATGCAGTTTTTGTTAAAGAGAAGACTCTTTAAGATAATCAAAAGGCCTTTGACACATCAAATATATTTCATATAAAATCTTACAGACAGTAAAAATATAAGCTTAAGGAACAAAACTATATAAAATGTAACACTTAAAAAATCTTCTTATGACTATTTACAGGAGATGATAGAATCAATTCACTGTTGTTTAGATTCTTCTGACATTTAGGTGAGTGATGTATTGCTTTTAATTAAAACTCATGTTTGGAATATATTAAAAATTATAGCCTTGGGCTGGTGAGATAGCTCAGTAGGCTGAAACACTTGTTTAGGCAAGCTTAGGCAAGCACAAGGTCTGGGGTTATATCCCCTGCACCACATGCTGCTCTCGCCCTGCCCAGCACTCACTAAGCCAGTCATGGAGACCAGTCGTGGTGGCAGAAGCCTGTAATCCCAGCACTGAAGGCAGGAAGATCACTATGAGTCCAAGCTGCATAGTGAGACTGTAACAACCAAATACATTAAAAAATATTATAGTCTTATGATTATGAAACACATCATAGAGTATAAATATCAGCTTCAAAATGTAAAATAATTGCAATGCTTTTCAAAATTACTAAAGTAAGTAAGTGCAAATATTTGAAAACTATCTCTATAGGACAAAACTGCTTGGGGCTTTCATCGGGAAATTTTAATTTTAATATTTCAGATAAAACATCTGTATCTTTGTTAAAAGTAGATGTGAGGTAGATCAGAAAGTAGACTGAACATGGTGTTTTGATGTGTGAGAGCATCTTGGTAATTGATAAGAAGTACACTACACACTTTTGTGGAGGCAGCAGCACTTGTGGGCCCTAAAACATTTCAGAGTCAGGTTGGGTTGGCCTCCCATCAGGTGCTTGAGTTTTAGACTTTGCCCCTGAGCATGTGGCTGACTACACTGATCTTACAAAATGTACATGACCATGTGTACCTATTTACTAAAGTTCTTTTGGTACATTCCCATCATCCCAGTCAGGATGAAGGCTAAGGTATAGTAACGCAGATATCTCCAGACTCAGGCTTTATGAAAATGGTTACTTCTTTCAAGGAACCATATGAGAGACGGAAGTAGGCAGGGAAGGTCCCATTTCACAAGGTCATCTCATACACTCAGGTTTCTTTCATCATATCAAAATTTGTCCTCTACATTGTGTCCTCAACTGAATTGTGGTTGACTTGTCACCATTATGCTAACATTTGGGAGCAATAGGCAGAAAACAATTTCAGAGGCTGATGAGAAATATCTGGAATCAGCCAACTAGAAACAAGAAATAGCTAGCTCGGCGTATTTCCAGCCTGAGACCTAGGGACCCTCTCATATTCTGCTCCAGATTGCAGAAGGTCAACAGACTGAGGCTCGCTGGCCCACTCTCACTAGAGACAGCAATCTGCTTTCTTCAGTCCATGAAGTCAAAGCTTAATCTCATCCAAATCACTTTCATAAACCCAACCCACAATAACCTTTGTACAAATATCTGGAAACACATGGCCCTCATCATCAAAATTAGTCAATGTGAGAACATTTTAAAATCAATTTGTATGTTGCCCACAAATGTGCTTCTACCTACTTTCATTTACATATCATTTGAAAACATAATCATATGCTTATGATTATGCACATAAAACATACAAATGTAGTGTACAGCTATCTCACCATGAATTAATGGAGATAATAGATTAATCATGATATCTGTCTGTACTCCCTATGTGCAGAATATTGTTCACATCAAGGCATTTACATCACATCTTTATCCAATCAACGAGCATCTGGCTTAAATTTAATCTTCACCCTACCCAACTATCTTTGCATGTAATTGCCCTTAACTATACCTTCATGCCCTTTTGCAATTTTATTTGTGCCTTTGTCCATAAAGCTACCATTGACAAGAATGTTCTCTTCCAATTTTCTTCCTTATAATAAATTGTTGGCCTTTTTCTCAGATAGAATTGAGGCTTGAATGGATGTAGTTGGATCTTTTTGGGCAGAATGAAGTGCAACAGACTATAAGAATAAGGTTTGTAAGAAATGATTCATGGGACGAGAATAGTGAATAGACTTTATGTTCAATGAAGCTTAAGCCTACCAGTGTTTTGGTGAGTGATAATTTTTCCCAGGTGAAGCATGAGTGGGAATCAAAGCTCACTTATGCAGAAATTTGTGGGGAGCTTTTGTCTTCACTTT
Organism: Ctenomys sociabilis; assembly: GCA_004027165.1. Classification (NCBI taxonomy): domain Eukaryota; kingdom Metazoa; phylum Chordata; class Mammalia; order Rodentia; family Ctenomyidae; genus Ctenomys; species Ctenomys sociabilis. The sequence goes on along the minus strand of PVKA01010063.1, from coordinate 61,361 downwards.
TCTCTCTTTGATCTCTATACGCTGAAACTGGAGCTGATTGCTGTATTACTCATTCCTTGTGAGATTATTGTTAAAAAATGCTTTAGGAAGGAGCAAAAGCTTAGCAACATAACTATACTTTCTGAATTTTCCTAAGTGCCCTTGAAGTTCACTAAATGGTCTTCTAATTCATGTGTTTTTCTCTTATATGTCAATGAGCTGGTAAAAAAGAAGTGCTTCAACTGGGTGGTGAATGTTTTAGATAGCTAAGGCCTCAGTTTAAATGAATTTTCTTCATTACTTGACATCTATTTTTACTGCATCCATTTCTTATACACGAGCAATATGTTTTGAAAATAAAATAGCATTGCCTTTCTAATTCAAGAAATCTCTACTGCATTCTGTGTGAGGATCAAGTGCTACAGAAAAACTTAGCAACTGTTTTCCATGCCGCCATGGTGGTGTGTATGAAGACCAATCTAGATGCATATGAGAGAAGTTAATTCATTGCACATGACTGAAAATGTTAGGGCACTTGAGCTTCATTTTCTTGGGAACTTAATCCTATATAAAGAATCTGGCCAAAATGTTCCCGATCTTTCTTGAGAAAAGACATGTCCAACTGAAATAGAACTGTGAGATTTTTTTTAATCGTGTATTTCAGTGATAGAAGTGCTCAGAAGCAAACTATGAACTGAAGTACCCTTTTTCATAATTTAAAGCACACATGATTTACTCTTTGCTGTTTATCTTTATCATGATGAGTACTTTTAACATTTATTTTGTAAGTTGGATACTGATAAAGTGACTTTTTATTTCTGCTTCTACCAGAAAGTTAAAAATAACAGCCCTTTGGGAATCACAATGTAAACACTGTTGGAAATATTTGTAACAAAAAGACTCTGCAACTAAAAAACTAGACATTATTGTAACAATTTTGTTTTACTACTCTCTTTTGATTTTAACTCTTAAGAATTAATGAATACTAATGTACAATGCTTTATTTTATAAATTTAATGCATAAACTTAATGGACTATAATCATAACAATTCAAAAAGTTTCATAAGAGATACTATCACATATAACTATTTTAAATCGTACTGTTATTACAAAATGATCACAATATTTGGCACATAGAAGCCACTCAATACCAGCCTTCTTCCTTCTGCTGCTTTTCCTCCTTGTCCCCTTCCTGCTCTTCTTCTTCTCTTCCTGCTCTTCTTCACTCTGCTTCCTGTTTCTTTTCCTGTTCTTCCTAATTTTTCTTTGTTTCTCTTACTTCTTTTCTCAAGAAGAAAATTATGAGAGTGCACACCATGTGTAAAAAGACTTCAAACAGACATGGAAAACAAGAAAATATCTTTTCTCTCCTCGCTGGCAATATATGCTATTGTCAAAATATATAAATCTAAATTAGTTTGCCTGGCAGCAAGCAAACTGCTTTACTTCTTTTCATTCCTATGTATCTGTTGTAACTGCACTGGGCCTTGTATCAGGTGTTTCAGGTCTTTGCTTTAGATGTACCCTAGCTGCTACTGTACTCCAGAAATGCTTTCTTTTGGAGGTTCAAATAAAATCAGTACAGTTTTCTATAGATTATAGTAAGGGAAGAATATTTAAGAATACATATATTCTTCAATTTAATTGGACCTTTGAAAATGATTGCTAAATTCCTGCTCTGTATAGAAAATTTTACCTAATATCTGTTATAACTATTGAATGCCCTTTACTGGCTCTGTCAGAGAACTGAGTGCTACAGAAAAACTGAGTGGCTCTTCTCCAGGATCCCGTGGGTAGTAAGTAGTGAGGACCACTCTAGATGCACAGAAGGCAAGTTCATTCATTGTATATCACTGAAAGCCTTAGAGTACTTGGATGTAATTTACCTAGGAACTCAACCCTATGCAAAGAATGTGGCCAAAATGTTTCAGATCTTTATTAGGAAAAGACATGTCTTACTGAACTAGAACTGAGATTTTCTTTTTAATATTGTTTTCGATGTAGAAGTACAGAGATGCAAAATGTGAACAGAAATATCCTTTTTCACAATTGAAAGCATATGTGATTTACTCTTTGCTGTGCATCTTTAGTATGGCTAGTACTTTTAACATTAATTTTTATATTCATATAATATTTCACAATATTTTGAAGCAAAATCTATCGTCCACTCATAGGTAGGCAACTATCAAAATTGCATATCACACTAAGCTCTGCCTGTCATTAGCACTGTAAGGATTTGATCTTCAGTGTGTATAATTTTATTGCCTATTACCACTAAGTTATTTTGTAAACAACAACGGGGAAGAGAAATGAAAATAAAATATTTATTGAACATATACTATATGCTAGGACTTGTGACAGATAGTTTATTCATTCTCTTTCTCACAATATTCAAACCAGTGTCATCAACTAATATTAAATTTTGGCATTGAAATTGTTTTGCTTGATTGCTTAAACAACCCAAACAGCAACTGAGTTTAACGACAACTGAATATTTAAACATTTTTCAAGTGTCACAGTTATTAGTCACATTTCCAAAGAACTCTAAAAGTTCAGTCTTGTGAAGTTCTGAGGTAACCAGAGACAGACCTAAATACTATTCCTGTTATTCATGCTTCCTGCCTCAATTGGATTCCCTTGGGCTTGGCCAGTTACTGTCCACATGCATAATAGTATTTTTTTTATATATAAAACATCATTTTTAAAATAAGTATTTTCAAGAATATATATATATATATATATATAATGTAAAAGATTACTGTAAAATTAGCACATGTAAATAAAGTAAACATCCATCCCATTTTGTTTCAGGATCTGGTTAATAGAGCTAAAGGTGGAAAAATGTCAAAAAGTGATGCATATAATACATCAGAAAATGGGTCTATGTTACCTAATATAGATATTATATTGTCCATATAATATATAATAATATTATCTCAGCCATTAAATTGGGTATTATCATCTGTCCTCTAGAGATGAGAATTCAGACAAATATAACTTGTAAAATAGCTTCTTTTAAGCAGAAAATTGACATCTAGATCTGGATGATTTTTTTTTCTGAGCAGAATATATTTATTAAGAGAAAGAAAAGCTCCTGCCCAAGAGAGGGACAGGAGGGGGACCCGAGTGTCTTGTTTGCTGGGAAGCTGTTTCTTCTAGGGATTTTTATAGAGGAAAATCATGCAGTAAAGTGGGTCTAAGGTAGTGGAGAAGACATGGGAATTCCCTTAGTTGGGCCTGAGGTGGAACAAAACTATGGTCAGCCAATGAGATTACAAGCACCATTGCTCAGGTAAAATTGATTAAATCTAGTCCCAAATGGGGAAGCAAGTCACGTAACAAGCGGGCAAGAATATGGGATAGGGTCTCTTCCTGTTGGGGTTGGGCTAGTGACTCACTTGGGCTATTTCAAGGTGATTGGTACCTATTTAGAATATCAATCCCTGTGTTAATCTTTAGGGAGGTTAGCATTTGTTTGGCCTTTAGGTCTGACTCACAGCAGGAGCATCTGTCCCTTTCACAGTTGTAAGATACCTTAGCCTTCTGTTATCTCCTTTGAAGGCCTGGCCCTGTCTGACTGCCTATAATATTTCTATGTAACTCACTGCCTGCAACATTCCCCCCTCTGAAGAAGTAACCCAAACTGCCATGAGGGAACCATAGGCAATGACTGCTCTTACTTCTTCAGGCTGAAAGGGGTCCTAGTTGTGAACCAGCAGTCAGATATATTGTTCAGAGGTTCTATCTAAAGGTCCTCAATGGACACTAGGCATTTTCATTAGAGCTTTGAATCTGGAAAAGACTAAGACAAAGAAGCTATTAAACATACATGGGCCAAGTAATTGTAACAGGATAATTATAAAAAAGACAAGTGAGAACTTTTTATAGGTCCATTAGCAGATATCTCTTAAATGTGGGTTTTAATCCCTTTTATCTTTCATGGCCATTGTATATTGTCTCAAACAAACTGGTCTTTTATATCTCACCAACTCTGTTATTACTGGGGGTACATGAATTGCCAGAGATAGGGAGAACACCAAGTACCCTCCAGTTTCCAAGTGGGGACACTGGCTGTGTAACTACCAACAAATCTGCATGAGCATCTATTATAAATTTCATAGGCTTTCTCCTTATATTGGCAGTTAACATGGGTTCCCTCAGGCTGAGAGGGAAGACACATAACCACCTCAGTCTGAAACTTCCTCCATAAACACATTTTCTCTCTCTAGCAGTATTGGACATTTTTTGCTTGAAATGTCCCTTCTCTCTGTCTGGATCCAGGAAAGCATAACTTTTTTTTGCATTTCCCAACTGGCCTTTATTCCTGTAGACTGCTAGTATCAATATTCTCATTTTCCATCTGTAATTCCATTCTGTATCTTTTTTATCTCAACTCAGACAAATTCATTCCTGCAAACCCTTCTAACTTCTACAGCTTGTGTCAGATATCTGGGGCTCACCGAGCAAGATATAAGTTTTTAGTTAAGGCTTTCATATGTGTCTCTATAGACAAAATCTGGTGGATCCCAGTTAAAGGAATCTTATTCTAGCATATTATAGATTTTATCTGCATGATTACTTGGGTTTGGTATCTTCTAGGAAAGAACAAATTTTCTCCATCCAATGATCTTGGTAGGAAACTCCAAAATGATACAGGGAGAAAAACTTATCTCAGGTGGGTGACCTCCAAATGATATAGGGAAAATGATCTCTCTACCTGACCTGAATGAGTTCATGTTTTCTAAAACCAAAAAATGAATTTTAGGAACAAATGGAAGTTATAAGCATAATGTATTTATTGAGAAAGAAAAACTCTGGTCCATAGAGCGATAAGAAGAGGGCCTGAGTAGGTTGTTCCCCTGGATGATTTTAAGACTGAGGTTTCCTGAATATCAACCTTCCAGCTGAATACATCATTTTAAGGAGAAAATAACATTATGTTGAACTCAGACTGTACCAGGAAAAGTCTGGACCTTTTAACCAGATTTCAAATTCATATTATCTTGGTCCTTAGGAAGCCCTACTTGGACTCATGTCATGGTGTTCTGGGCCATGAAAAGGAGGCCACCTGTCTTCCTGCTTCTGGCCTACCCTCTCACTGGCTTTCACTGCAAACCACCATGGCGGGCTTTGGCTTGTGCACCCACCCATTGGTCAATCTTGCAACTGTCATGCATGTTTGTCATGGTGTATATTTTAGTGGAAAATGAATTGTTTCCTGTGATAACTTCTTCCTTTTGTTACTTAATAAGAAAGATGAGGGCTAAAAAATGCAATAAGCTTAAATAATATCTGTTTGGAAAGTGTTTCTTCCCCTTTCATCTAAGTCAATTATCTTGATGCATGGTTTTGAACTACTCTTTTGAATGAACACTTGCCTTTTCCACCAGCATCTTTCCCTTTACACATAGATTTCCGGGAATTGGTCTTCCAGGTTCTGCAAGGGCGTGTGGCTCCAGAAATTTTGGAATTGTGGCTGGTCCAAATTGAGATGTATTACACATGAGGAAATTATTCTTTTGTATATCTTAGGTTAAAATATAATAAAAGTAATTCTACCTATTTTTATATAAACCTTGTTTTGGAAAGTTTAAAATGACCTCTGTGGTCCACCTTTTTGTTAGACAGTGTTGCTGTATAGTATTCTGATACCTCTATACATTTAAGATTAGAGATCATATCCTCAGGGAAAGTGTCTACCGAATCATACTTTATTTATCCATCTGCTTATCTATTTATCCGTCTATTCATCCATTAACCTAACATGTATTTGCTAGGTTTTATGGATACAATGATTGGAAACAGACATTATCATTCTCTTCACAGTTCACAATGAAAGTTTCATTTGCCAAATATTTCATTAATAAATGCATAATTAGAAGTTCAGTAAAGTAAGAAGATGGAAGGGGATTTGGGCCCAGAGAGGCATTCAGAAGAGAAGGGAAGTTGCCTTATGCCGCCTTGTAGACATGGAATATGAATGAACTGTGTGGGGACTGTGTGTTGGCTTCTTATCTAATGGAGAAACAGGTTCTAACTAGGGAAATATGGAGCAAGGTGAGAAGGACAAGCATCTCAGATAATTCTTTCCAAGAAAGAGCACTTTAGCAAGAGCAATGATGATATCAAAAGAAAATAGCATAACAAAATTTATGAAGATGAGGCTGGACAGACAAAGACCATATAAAAATATATTTGAGGAGATAAATGGCTCAAAATGATAATGTATCAACAATGGTTCTTGGGCTAGGGAAATAGCTTAGTGGAGTAAGTGCTTGCCTGGCAAGTGCAAGATCCTGAGTTCAATCCCTGGTACCACCAAAAACAAATAAATAAATAAATGGTTCTTGCAAGATTATACTGACATGTTACAAGCTGACAGGCAGCTCTTATTAGTGAAGGGGGCCACGTGAAAATCATTTGTTGTTATTGTAATTCTTGCCTTCACAGTATATTGCAATTCTATGTTTAGAAATGTGCTGTGGGAATAGGAAAATGCTCATCTATATATTTTTCTGTAGAGTTTTATGTCAGAGCTCTTTTCAATGAAGTTATTCTGTTTTAATTAAGCCAAAATGAAAAAGACCATAAGAATGCAGAAAAAATGGACTTTCTGAAATTTACATTGAAACTCTCAATTTACCATCCTGTAAAGATGTAGGAGACCAACAAGGGGAAAGAAAAGGAGAGGCAGAAGCAGGAGAAATAGAAGGGGGAAGCAGGAGAGGAGAAGCAAAAGAAGTAAAGAGGGGAGAAGGAGAAAATGAACAAGTAAGGACGTTGTTATTGTTTCTTATGGAGTAAAAGGAGAAGCCAGGTGTGGTTGTACAGACCTGTAATCCCTGCACTTCAAGATACTGAGGCAAGAAGGTCGCAAATTCCATCCCAGAGTGAGCAATTTAGTGACTTAATGAGACCCTTTCTCTGAATAAAAATAATTTTGAGAGACTGAGAATTTAGTTTAGCATAAAGGCCTGGGTTCAATTCTGAGTACCACTTAAAAAGGGGCAGAAGGAAATAAGGAGTGCAGCACAAAGGGCTAGTAGGGGCCGGGGCACCAAAATGTTCTCATTCGAGTATTGCACTGAATAAATCATGGTCAACTGGGCTTGTTGCTTATTTATTTATTAACTTATTTATTTATTTATTATAAGGCAGATTCTTCACATTATGATCACTAACAGTGGCCTTGATTCTAAGAATCACTGTGATAACACATGCAAAAGAAGAAGAATCAGTTCCACAGTCCCTTGTTATTTCTGTACTTTTAAACAGTGAGGAGGGCAGGTGCCCCATGGCAATGCTATCTGCCTTACTTTATTTTATGCATCTGCTTTTCTTTTTGACTTAAATGGATAAGGAAAGAAAAACTCATAATAAGGAACACTGCAAGTCCCTTCCTGTCACTTTAAACTTTAGGCACTTAAATTACAAATTATTCTTGGAAAAGACTATAAATAACTGAAGTTGTTGGAATGTGTGGGAAACTGAAGCTGATGCAGAGTGTGGGGCACTGAGTTTTGGTTTTTAAATCAGTGACTTTGTCCTGTTTATTTGATGATACATGATTTAGCATCTTACATAAAACAATGAGCAGGACCAAATTTTGAATAATGTGTATAAAGCACTCAAAACACACTGTTACACATCTGTGGAAAATTGAGTACACATAGGAAACTTGTTCTTGTGAGTTTCATTGGTTTTAGAAAACCAAAATATTTGTACCTTTTCAGAAGACTTTTTGAAGAACCTTTCAAAATAACAAGAAGAAAACTTAGAACAAATTAAAATTATGTAAGTGGAATGACAATTTTAACAGATTAGATTGCGAATAAAGAATATAAACTTTATTCGAAAAGTGATGGTGGCTTTGTATTGGAATAGATTATCCCATTTGTTGATAAAATAAGATAATCATTTTTTCTTTTTAGCTTTTATCCTATGATACCTGCAGCTTTAATATATTTGTTAATAGACTGATCAATTTTTGCTTTTTTTTAACTTTTTCTTAATTAGTGAAATTTAATGACACATTAGTCCACAACAGAGGAAATGTCTGTTTCATTTAAGTTAGTAAGAAAGTTCAAAACCAAAGCTTTTGTCTATGTTCACCCAAGCTTCTCTGTGGGTTAGACTTTTCAGGATTCTCAGTCTGAAAAGTCTAACAGTGGTCAAAAGGGGTTTCACGAATTCATTTTCTCTGACCATTTTTCTCATGTACATCATGTAGTATTTAAGAACCAGCTGAATGCTCTAAGAATTCTGTCAGGGATAGAAATTTATAATTACAAATTACATGATAAATTTAAACTTACTTGGATGAAGGTGCTTGCAGACAGAGAGACTGGGTTTCCTTTCTGAGTTTCTCTTTTCCTTGTGACTGTAAAAATCTGAGATGATTATATCAAGACCAAAGTAGGTACCTACTACTCTTCCAAACTGTAAGAAGTTTTCATTGAGATTATTAGACAAGGACCATTATGTTGGATAAGAATAGATTTTGTCACCGAATAAAATGCCTATTATATGCAAGCTAGTGGTAAAATGTAATGGATGAAGAATTACATTATTCTTCATTTCCTTTGTTCTCTTTACTGGATAAGAAAAAAAGAAACATTAAGGCTAATAAAATCAACCATGGCTTATAGCTGCTTCCAAGGAGCCTCCAAACTCTGAAGACTGAACTCTTGATAACTTGTCTGCAATGATTTCTTTCCTGCAAACCGAATTGATTTAAACCATTTTAGCCTAATTAAGTTTTATTTGATCTGTTCTATCTTCTAGGCTATGAGCTCAGTGCTAGAGATTCAGATTGGTCCCTTTACTAGTCAAGATTCTCCAAAAAAAAAAAAGCAAAACTAAAAAAGTACATTATATGTATATATAGAGATGATATCTAGCCATAAACAAGCTGCCATCAAAACGGTTTTCAGTGGGGCCAGGGAGATGGCTCAGTGGAGTAAGCACTTCCCTGGCAAGTGCAAGGGCCTGAGTTCAATCCCTCGTTCTGCCAAAAAAAAAAAAAACCGGTTTTCAGCACTTACTGTATTATTCATTTTGAGAGAGTGCCATATTTGAACATGATTTCCTGACTGTGTTTCATGCAAGGATAGGATGTTTATAAGCATTAGAGATTTAAAAGATACATAAAGTTAAGGTTCTACCCTCAGGAAAGTTAAAATCCTGTGTAATGTCAACCCTGACTAGCTATAGAGGAAACTGCTGGGGTCCAAGGACAATTGGAACAAGCAGTTTATCACTTCCAGGTAGCATAGCACCTGGCGAAAAGAGGGCTTCTGATCAGGGCTGCTGCTTTTAATCAGGATAATGCACAGAAAAGCACCAGGAAAACGATTGATTTTTATTATTTATTTATCTACTTACTTGGTACAGGGACTCACTATGCAGCTTTCACGCATAATGAGCCTTCTGTCTTAGCCTCCCCAGCACAGCATGTGGTACCAGGGAGCAAACCAGAGTCTTTGCGCTGGCTGGGCAAGCATTTAGACTGCTGAGCTATCTCCCTGGCACCTTCCATTTTTTAATCTTTTATTTACAGCAAAATTATTTGATCTGAGGATGGATCAAGACCAAATTCTTAAAGAAGCATAGTTCTCAGAGAAAGTATGAAGCCCCTTAAGAAGCAATTATCACTTTGGCTAATATTTTCACTTTTCTGAAAGATAAATAAACCAATTCAAGAAAAAAAGATCACTCACATTTACTACTTTTAAAAATGCTTTCACACTCATATATTCAGATTTATTCTTCCTTTACATTTTACAAAGATATCGCTAAACAATTTTATGGCACACACAAGCCTATCAAATTTCGTCTTTTGTAAGGGGCCATTAGAATATGTATTTTATAAGAAAAGGTTCATGATATAAGAAATGTATCAGTTGAAATAGTACTACTTTTATATTTTCATGAATTGCAATATACTTTTGCAAACCCTCAGATTTAAGTTTCACTATATGCTTTTTATTCCACTTTCCAAGAAAAAAACTCAGAAGCTTTAACTAATATGTGATTTTTAAACCTGCGTGTGGTATATGTGTGTTATGCTGAGCATATGTTGTTCTCCAATTCACTGGTTTCTTTCTCTTTTCTTTGCATAATTGGATTTTAATATGACAAATACGGTAGGAGGTTTTCTACCCCAAAGGATTTCCTGCCTTCAGTGTTTAAGAGCATTTAGACTTAACTAGCTAATGGATCCTTCCTTTGAGTGAAATGTAAACTCTGTCTGAAATTGAAATTAACCTTTAAGAAACCTTGAAAGCTTTACATTGACCAGGATATATGAGTACAGCAGTTAACATAACTGTATTTATGCTCAGCAGTAATACTATAACTTTATAAATACTGTCTTTTGGCCTGAGAATTGCCTTACAATAACTGAGTCACTTATACTTTCAAAGTAAAGCCCCATCCATAGGGCGCGCATGATTGAGACTGGGCATGGTGGCGCACCCCTGTAATCCCAGCTCTTGGGAGGCTAAATACAGAAGAATCACTATGAGTCCAATCTATGTAGTGAGACCCTGTAGACCCTGTCCTAAATACAGAAAAAAAAACGTTTAAAAAAGAAAGTCCTTCCTGTAGCTTACTACCGTTACAGAAGCAGAAAATGCAGTCATTAGTCTTCACCTGAAAAGGAAAATTTAATTTAACACATTATTTGACAATGCACAAGAAAGTAATAATTAATTTGATCCAATTTTCATGGTAAGTTTTCATTTACTCCCCAGAGTACCAGCTAATGAATTGCTTCTTAATCGCACTGATTCCTACAGAATCTTTTGGAATTTCATTATTTATACTGACATCCATGGACAAGGAAATATTTATAATTAAGCAAACATTTTCTTCAAGGTCAACAGTAGATTATCCTTTTATACATCTTTTAATTATTTTCTGATCATCAAGATATAACACCTGCAAACTAAAGGAGGAAAAGCCTATTTTGAAGAACAGTCTGTCAATGTATCAGTCCATAGTTGGCTGGCTTCAAGTTGGAGCAGCATGAGAGAGGGACCTGGTGGAGGAGAAGTGGTTCATTGTGCGACAGGCAGGAATCAGAAAGAGGGGTCAAGGGAAGAGAGAGGGGGTTGTAGCCATCCAGGTCATGCCAACAGTAACTCACATCTTCCCCCAGGCTTCATCTCCAAATATCACATTCAGCTATAAACTCATCAGTGAATTAATCCACTGAGGAGTATTATACTCTCATCACCCAGTCCCCTCCCCAAAGACCCATCCGGGTGAGTACAGGAGAGGTTTGGTGGAAGGCACCTAGATATACACCATACCAACGTGATTTTCTAAACTGCGTTGGCTTATCAGAATTATATTAAAATGAATGCTATGGCTTGCATTTTGATAGCAAGTGCAAGGTCCTGAGTTTGAACCCTGGTACCAGAAAAAAAAAAAAAAAAAGAAGTTTCTAGATATTTCTCCAAATCCTCATCCTCATGCATTCATAGGTAGGACTTTTCAGAGAAGGCTGGATCTAGAATACGTGATGTGGCAACTCAGTGTGTGATGCTGCCATTCAGGGTGTGTGGTTGCTCACTTAGCCCATCAGTAGTTTGACATAGTCCTGGGCGTGAGTGCTAGCTGGCCTAAAGAGGTACAGCCTGTATGGATATGAGGGGCGGAAAGAGGGCTGTTGTTGCTTGCTGCTTGCTGCTCTTGCTGCCCCTTACCTTCCGGCTTCTGTCTTACCGACTGTTTCTCCTCTGTGATGCCTCTCTGCCATGCCACCTGCCTTGGAGCCAGATGAGTATGGACTGAAATCCCTACAAACTGTAAGTCAAAACGAATCCTTTTCCTTTAACTTTGGGTTTGAGTATTTTGTCTTGGCAATAAAAACAGGAGACAACAAATAACAGCACATCCAAAACATCCCCTATATTCAGACTGCAGATAGGTTTGCATATGATTTGTTTGCATGCCATGTGTAATCCATGTACTCCTTCTTCAGTACTCACTAACTGACACCATCAATACTCAGGCTAAGGGGCTGGCCAGATAGCTCAGCACATTAAAACACCTACAAGTAGGTGCAAGGGATAGGGAATCGATCCCCTGGGCCTGCTGTGCTGACTGTGCCCCTGGAGAGTGCTGAGAGGGCAACTGAGGCTGGGCGTGGTGGTGTGTGTAAGCCCAGCTCTTGGGAGGCTGTAAACAGGCAGATCATTACAGATCTGATCTACGCAGTGAGACTCAGTCCACCCTGTACACCATTCCCTAAAATTAAAAAAAGAAAAAATCCCACTCAGGCTAAATAGCACACTCATGTCAAGGCTCCCAGACTTGGGTCTCCAGACAGAACCTTGTTTGAGCTCTGAGCTATTACGTCTGTCATTCTGATATTTGAACACAAAGCCTCACTAATACCCAAATGTAACATGCTCCCAACCAAATGTTTTTCTCTATGTTTAAATTCAGTTTAATTTTCTCATTGAATGGCTGTGTCACTGAACAAACTACAGGGAAAAAAGTAGCACCTGCCAAGTGATACTTGTTTAATCGTAGTGAAAAATAGAAAAATAATTTTTCCCACAACCAAGTCATTCCAGTTCTGATATTAAACATGTGTTCACTCCAGGTAATTTTATTTCCAGGGCAGTATGTTTCTATGTTCTAACCTGGTCTAAGTTATTATCAACTGTTAATTTGACCACTTCTGGAGAGTCTTAATTGTTACTGTAAGAAAGCAAGCTTTTTTGCTTGCTTTCTCTCTCTCTCCCTCCCCCCCCCCCCGGCATGGTCTCACTATGTAGTGCAGGGTGGCCTGTAAGTCATTTATATAGCTCAGGCTGGCATCAGACTCATGGCTTACAGTGATCCTTCTGTCTCAGCCTCATGAAATACTACCATGTCTGGAACTTTTGCTTTCTTACTTTTTTATGATTATCTAAAGAGAATATGAAATAGCAAAAGAAAACAAATTTAGAACAATATAGAACATCACCAAACAAAACAAAAGAATTCAACAATAGTTGCTATATTGCATAATGTTGTCTTCAGATTAGTCATTCAGATTACCAGACATAAGCATGCAAAATTAGTTTTCAAAAAGTTATAAGAAATTTAAAAAGACAAGAAAAAAAAAGTAAGCATTAACTGCTTTCCTATGTAGACCAGGATATATCAGCAGTAGAATTATCCAAGCCATCCTACATACATGCATAAATACATCTTTCTCCCTCCCTCTTCTCTTTTTCTGCATTGAAGTTTTACCTTCCCTTTGAACAAATTCTTTCTCTTTTACAGTATCCATTGTACTTTTCATATTTTATTTACTCTTTCAGGTTCTTATACTAGCGAGACAATACAATGTATGTACATGTGGATCTGATTTTTTTCGCTTCTCAGCATGGTCTCTAGTTGCATCCGTTTACCTATAAAAGCCTTGAATTTATTATTTTTGTAGCTGAGTAACACTTCATTGTGTAAAAATACTGCATCTTCCTTTTTAATCCATTCCTCAGTTGACAGGCATCTGGGTTTTATTTAAAGATTCAGGTATGACAATTTGTGTTGCTGCACACATGGGTACACATATATTGCTGTGATATGATGTCTTTAGTTCTTCTGGAAAAATACCCAGTAGTGGAACAGCTAGGTTGAGCAAGACCTTCAATCCTAGATTTTAAGAAATCTCCATATTGATTTTCATTGTAGTTGTACCAGTCTACACTCCCACCAACAGTAAAGAAGGGTTTCTTTTCCCTGCAGCCCTAGCATTTGTTATTGGTTGACTTTTGATGATAACCATTCTTTCTGGGGTGAGATGGAATCTCTGTGTTGTTTTCACTTGCATTTCTTGAATGAGCAATAATGGTTGGACTTTTTATGTATATTTGTTGTCTTAATCCAAGAAGTGTATGTTTATCTCAGATGCCCATTTTTTGGATTGGGTTTTTGAAATATTTGGATCCAAATTTTTTTTTTTTTTTTTTTTTTTTTGGCAGAACTGGGGATTGAACTCAGGCCCTTGTGCTTGCCAGTGAAGTGTTTATTCCACTGAGCCATATCCCTGGCCCACTTGGGATCCAGTTTTTAAAAACAATTCTTTTTTATGTATTAGATAGAAGCCCTTTGTCAGAGGGACAGTCTGCTATAGTTGTTTTTTCCCAACTTGTGGGTTTTGTTTTCACTATGTTGGTGATTTCTTTTAAAGTGCAAAACCTTCTCAAAAATATGACATCCCAGTTGTTGATTCTTTGAAGCATAACTGGTACACCTTGGTGTTTTTCTTTTTCCACATGAACTCTACCTACTTCAGTATCTTAAAGATTTCATCCAGATGATTTAGTGTTTATGTTTTAATATTTAAATTGTTGATTCATTTTGACTGCAGTTTAGTGCATGGTAATACAAATGGGTATAATTTTAGCACTCAACGTATAGAAAGCTAGTTTCCTAAGTACAATCCAGTACAATTTATTAAAGAGGCTATCTTTCTTTATCAAAGATAAGGTAATTGAGTGTGTTTTTAATTAAATCTGCATTTTCCAATCTGTTCCATTGATTGCCAGGTTTGGATTTTGTTTGTTTGTTTGATTTGTTTTGTTTTTTGTTTTAATTTTAGGGAAGGGTCTACAGGGTGTTCAGGATCAGACTCATAGTGATCCGCCTGTTGCAGCCTCCCAAGAGCTGGGATTACAGGCACATGCCACCAAGCACAGTCTAAGCCTTTGACACTTTGCCTATGGGTGTCATTAAGATCTAAGCCATCACTTAACTAACAAAGTGAAGATTTATATTCATTGACACAAAGTAAAAGCCCATAATGTTGAAAAAAATAGGGCTGTATTGTTGCATTACAGTTCAGTTGATACACTCCTGAAAAACAATAAAGCAAAATATAATTTGGAAAAAAATTGTAAATATTTTTAAGAAAGGAAAATAGTCTTGGTAAAATAAAAGTGTATTTAAACTTTTCAAACACCAGGAATTTAGAAATTATGCTTTTATAGTTTGATAGCTATTAAAAATAGTTATATAGGACCTCACAAGGGTTTTAGTATATTATACATTTCCTGGACAGATCACTAAAAATTCCCATGACTCCTTTTTGTCCTTTGATTTTTTTCATATAAATATTGTTTACTATAAAATCCAACAAAATACTTAGAAATTTAACCTATATTCTTTGAAATATACATTGTGTGTTAACGATATTTTAAAAGTAATCCTAACATTTTTGACAAATACACAGTATACTTGTATCTTGACCAAATATATTTTTAATGTTCAGCTTAATTTACAGCCTTAGCTTAGCAGACTAAAGTGCCTGCTTAGGCCGATACAGAGTCTGAGGTTTGAACCTCAGTCTGCCATGATGGCACTGCCCCCGGGGCATACTGAGACAGCAACTGAAACTGGGTGTGTGCCTGGGGAGAGTCACATGGAGAGAAAACTTTCTCTCAGGCTCTCACAGAGAGCAAACTGGTCAAGCACTGGCCGTGACTCATCCACATGGATGACACAGACAAAGGATCTACAGAATAAGGTACAGGACTACAAGATAAACCCTGAGGGGACTTCACTGACCTCATAAGAAACAAAGTACATGTGTTGGTATATAAGTCTTGCTCTATCTAGGTCTTAACCATCCAGCAGAAAAGTATAAACATGAAGTATACATCACGGGGCCATAATATTAAGCTGAGCTGTAAATGGCTATGGTCAACAACTTCTTCAGATAACTCACTATTGTAGTGGAATGCTGGACTGTGTTGGACTGTGGTGTCGAGTTCAAACACCTAAGTTAGTTGAATGACAATGGAGTGCCCATCTCTGACAGGTGTAGACAAAGGAAGGGGTATAGGAAGGAAGAATCATGATGTGTGTGTGTATGGACAGTACAGTTGGGACAGATAACGCTGTGCTTCTACATAATTCTATGAGAGGCAAGATTTGCACTAATGGTTGGACAGGATATTATGTCGGCTTCTAGTACTATGGACAACCACTAGGAAAATAATAAGGTAGAAAGTATTAATTATTGAATCTTTGATGTAATTCAGGTATAAAAAATAAGATATGCAAACAGCTACACTCTTTATTTACTGATGAGAGACATATGGTATAATAATGTCTGTAAGTATAATATCATGTGTGCACCTTCTATGATACCAAAACATTATGAAAACAGTTTGCAATGTATTAATTTATCAAATCCATCTTGTCAAGGTATCTTAAAACTGTCTCATTGATATTTGTACTTCAATTAAAAAAAAAAAAAAGAAAAGAAACTGGTGTGGTCGTGCATGCCTGGAATCCCAGCGTTTGGGAGGCTGAAAACAGGAGGATCCTACCAGCTCAATCTATGTAGTGAGGCCCTCATCACCCTGTAATACAGAAAAAACAATTACTTTTTTAACTTTGACCTTTTTACTTTAAAAGAGTTACTTTAAAACTGCAATAAAATGAATTTTTCAATCTTATTTAATGTTTTGTACTGTCATTTCAAAGACAGCTATCCTGAATATTATTACTACTTGAATTTATTTTTCAGCTTAACTTTTCAGTGGTGTTTCATTTAAAATCAACCATAATTCTGTTCTGTTTATGCAGCTTTTGGTCAGAGATAGTCTGTAAAATATTTTTATGGGTTGATAACCATGAAATTCATGTATATTCAATAGGCTGCAGTGGCTATATATTTTCAAAATGTCTGTTGAGTTTTGTAAGGACTTTACATGACATCTGTATTTTTCTGTCATTTCCTTTCTGTTTGTGTAGATTTAAGTACTTCACTCAAGAAGCTCTGCAATTTACCATTTCAAAGATTAAAGCAAACTTAAAATAGCAATGCTCTAGAGATGCTGATCCAATCTTTTAGTTTTGTAAATTTAATCTTTTATGTCACTGAATATGTTTTGTGGGAAAATTTAATATAGCATGAGGTACAGATTCTTATAAGGTGTACTTGTAATTTGGAGGTGATAATCCATATTATAAGTAATATTTTAAATATTAAATAATTCCTAAAGCCAGTTTTTGTAAGGTAATTTTAAATAATGCTCTATAGCCTATCATTAAGCAATCTAAGAAATTCAACCACAACTAAGAATTTTAAATATGATTTTGCAATTTGGTTATGTTTATTTATTTTTCAGCTGGTTGTCTTCAATCAACCATTCACTGAAGTGACAGTTTAAGGAATACTGTCATGGAGGCTTGGTTTGTTTTGCTTCTACACAGGGATACACTTAAATGAAAACTGGTCCCGGTCCTGCTGTGGAGGACCACTAAGCATTGCTTGTTGAATTTATCTATACATTATTAGATTATTAATGTGCAAGGGCAAAACAGTATTCTATTCTTGTTTCTGTTGCAAGTTAATAGCATGAATTGGAACATCTCTGTCAGTCTCTGACTGTTTTAACATCTACCAAAAAAGCAAGCTAAATCAAGAGTCGTGAAGTTTGTTCTCGCTTTATATTCTTAGTCCGTAATAAAGTTGCCTTTTTTAAGTTGCTCATATGGGCTTTTATTTTTAAAATTAAATTTATCTTAACTGATCTATAAAGCCATAAAAATGTGTATACTTAGATAATAACATTATTTTGATGACTGCATATATTATGTAACATTTAAATCAGGCTACACATAACGATTCAAGCATTTGTTATGTAATTAGGATGAAAAATTCATATATAATTTTTTTCTACCTTTAAATATACAGTACTTAATTATCTACATCACCATGAAGTGCAATAGCACACCAGCACTCTTACTTCTATGTGTTCATGCTGATTAACTGACCTTTCCCACCCACTCCCGTCCTTGCCTTTCCGGAGCTCCAGTAACAGCCACTGCACTTTCAACTTCTGGGAGAGCAGCTGACTTAAATCCCACAGGAGTGAGATCTTATAGTGCTTTGTAGGGGGACACATAAGGATGAAAGACAAAATGACACAGAAATAATTTGGAAAGAGGGGCCGGGGCATAATAGTGGGCATAAAATCCTGAGCATTTGGCTCCTCCTGCCTTTATTTACTCAGAAATGGGAGCAAGAAATTAGAATAGCAGATTTATCTGCCTCCTGTTATCTGTACTATATGATCAGACAAAACCTGGATCTCTATGCGTTGACTTTTCCATGGAACTCACCATGTGCCATCATGCCTGCATGTTGCCAGAGGAGCAAAGCTTGCTGCTTTTCTCCTTTGTCCTCATAGAGAAGGCCAATTCAGTGTCAATCCTCATTTTCTGGTCTCCTACATCTCCCCATTATTTTTTGTAATGGTAGCAGCTGTATACCCACAGATAGAATGCTGTCTGTCATTCTATCTTTTGTCTTGAGGTTTGGCCTTTAATGACTGACTCTGTCTTCACCCAGAGTTGTAATGTATCTTTACTGGCTCCTTTCAGGGACCTAGTTATAATATTTCTAACTACCTTAATTGTTTCCCCAATGAAGTACCCCTAACTGCTATGAGGGTGCAAACTGTGAAGACTGCTCTGGATACTTGCAGCTGAAGAAGGGAGTAGGGCAAGCTGATAGCTTTTGAGTATGTTATGATGTTAATCATGGCAATGAAATTATCAGGAATTCTGGGCAGGTAGTGATAATAGGCAAGATTTTCTGCCTCGCTGGTAATTCTCTTCAGTTGTCATGGGAGAAGGGCCTCATTAGTAAGGAGAGAAAAATCAAGTTTCACCTTGGGCTCCACCTGGGGAATTCTCCCTGGTCCTATCCCCCACAAGGGCACTCATGCTCTCCGTCCACTTCCTGCAAGACCCAAGCAAACCCCACCCCACCCTAACAGGGTAACTGGTCCTTTCCATTTCCTCATGTCTGAGGAGCCCTACCACACTTGTGCTTGCTCCTTCCTCTCATGCTCTTGTACTTCTAACCAATATAATTTTTCCAGAGTACTACCTATATCCATAATAGGATTGAAAAAAATAATTGTTAACATTGCAAGATCAGGGGACATTGTGGCTTATTATGATTTATTCCCCCTGATTTTATAACATGTCTGAGTAACCCAAGCTCCCCTGAGGAGGAAGCCATCATGAAAACATCTGCATGTCTGTCAATGAACCAAAATATTTTAGTACTTTTTTCTTTTCATTATTATCATTGCTATTATTGTTGTTTGTGATGCTGGGCATTGACTCTAAGAACTACAAACTATATCTCCAACTCTCCTCTTTTTAAATTTTGAGTTGCCTAGGCTAGGCTTAAACTTGTGATTTTCCTGTCTGAGCCCTCAAATTGTAGTTGAGTGTGAACATATTTGCTTTTGTTTCTCTTTTCCCCAAAAGTGGAGCCCAAGGTGAAACTTGATTTTGCTCTCCTTACTAATGAGGCCATTCTCCCATGACAACTGAAGAAAATTACCAATGAGGCAGAAAATCTTGCCTATTATCACTACCTGCCCAGAATTCCTGATAATTCATTGCCATGATTAACATCATAACATACTCAAAAGCTATCTGCTTTCCCTAAATCAGTAATTTTAAGAGTACACTTGGGCCAGTGGCCTGCGATTTCTTGAAGGGAGAGCACCTTACTCTGTAGGAAGCCATTTAACTTCTTGGTCAATACCTGTGGTCTGACAACCATTAAAAGAGTTAATTGAAAAATATAAACTCTTGTCTCAAAATCCTAAGTACCATGTGACTGAACACAACCTGAATTTTCCTCAAACTACTTAAAGGCATAACCTCAGGAAGTACTTCAACACCCTGTAGATTTAATCTACTTTTTCTTAAGATTAAACTCATAATACCTAATGGAAGAGGTACCCAGATGCCTGTGGAGGATTTTAGCAGGTGCATATCCACCAATCAAAGTCACCCGTTCAGCAGTGTGAAGGTCTAATCCTGTGTCTACTGGGCTTTAGTGACAATGGACTCAATAGTCCTCTGGAGACCCAGTGAGAATGGGGGTTGTAAGCCTGTGCTGGGAATGCCCCTGTTGTTTGTCAGGCCTGAGGCCAGGCCTGCATCCTGTTTCCCACCAGTGGGGTGCTATTTCTATAATATTTAGAGCAACATTAATTAGCCCAGTGATTTCCTTTTTGACATCTAGGAAAAGGACTCAGTGCTTTCCCCACCAGAAGAGGGACAATTGCACCATTTTTTGCTTGGGATTTGAGTGCACTGCTTATAGATATGCCCTGTTTTGCTACAATTAAAACATTGTAGAGTGGATCCTTGGCTTAAGAACTCAATTCATCTCAAGGGCTGGTTGCAAATTGTAATTGTTACCTGAAGGCTCAGACTCCAATAGAGCCTTCAAAGTTTCTGTCTTGTACACAGGTGGATTTCAGTATCCTTAAAGAGACACTTGTCCAGAATTTCTTAATTATTCCATACAGGAAAGGATGTTTCAATTTTCCTTGAAGAATTCTTCAAGAATTAAATCTATATCAGAGGCCATCTGGAAACAAATGTCTGGCATTTGGGTCATAACTCTAGGCATTTCTCATAAATGAAAACTAAAATTCTGGTCATAACCCAAGTTATTTATATGTCAGGCTGGTCATAACCTGGTAGTCTTCTGTATTTTTGAAGCCTGACTTTGTTTAATTAAACTAAACATGACTTGAGCAAATGTAGAGGATTTATGACCTTCAGTACCCATATCTTGGCATACTTTCAAATATTATCCAAGATTTTTGGTCACTTAGATGGCTCCTAATGCTTGTTTACAGTCCTTATTGTCATTCTCAAAAGCCAACTGCAACACAATAATCTCTGCATCTTGGGCATGTAATATCTGTCATCAGATAGCTTCTTATAACCTAAGAATAGGACATAAGGCTCCTGTAAGCCCTGTAGAATCTGTAGAATGGAATAAATGGGAATACCTTCCTCAGGAATAACAAGTTATCCAAATTTGTTTCATCATGAGAGCTATTTGTGAACAAGTCCGGGATTAGCTGTGGGATTACACATGAGTGTGGACCTCTTCCTAACAGCATTTCTTCAATCACTTCAGGATGCTCTGCTTTTCATTTGTCTTATGCTTCCTCAGTGTCTAACCCTTGAAAGTTAACATTGAAATTTAAATATTGTCCCACAGAAAGACAGGATCTAGCTAAGTGCTGAATGACTAGAGGAGCCAAGTGTAAAACTCTTAGGACTGACTCAAACAAACCAAATGGAAAAGGTCCTTGAACCTCATTGTTCATGACAGTGGGTTTTAATTCTTTAACCAACATACACTCCAGAGGATTATCCTCATGGATGAGTATTATTTAGAAATACACAAGTCCCAATGGGCTCTCACTTAAGGGCAGCTAGTCTAGCCAATCTTTGATAAGGAGGTACTCCTGTATCAATCACAGATGGAAAGGAAGGAGGAAGAAGAGGAGAAAGAGGAAGAGACCAGGGTGCTTCACCTTCATTTTTATCTTTTCTCAAGGGTGCACTAGGTGTGTAATATTTTTCCACAGTTAAAGAACGAAAATCTAGATGAGCCAAGCTCCATGTGGATAAAGTTCCAGGGGATATGACAGCACCCTGGCAATGAATGCATTTTCAACCTTCTCCCACAAGAGCCTAGCTTTTTACAACAACTATGCTAGTCTGAGAAAACCAAGAATTGTGTTTGATACCATCTTGTAACTTACAAGAAAGCAACTGGGTACTGACCTGAACAGCACAGTGGTGCAGTCTAACTTTCACTACAGGGGTATAGCACTGTATTTCAATCCAAAAAGTCTGGCCCATTACTCTAGTATAGTTCCATATGCACTTACTCACATTTTCTTGACAGACTGTCTCTGCTCTGCTGTGGAGCTCACCACATCTTCCCCACTGCATCTTTGTCTGTTCAGGCACTACTTGTAGGAAAACTGCCAATGAGTTAGCCCAGACTGGGGGGCAGGGGGAGTGGTGTTTGAATAAGGATGAAATGAAGGGTGAAGGGTCTCTTGCCTCTAGTGGACAAAGAGCCCTGAGCATTTGGCTCACCTTGCTTTTATTCACTTAGACATAGGAGTAAGCAATTAAAGTAACAGAAGATTCCTCTGTCTCCTCTTATCTGTAGTGTATGCCCAGGTATACCTAGGTCCCCCTCATGTTGGCTCTTCCTGGAACTTGCAGGGTACCCTCATGCCTGCATGTTGGCAATGGAGCATAGCTTGCCATTTTTTTTTTCTTTTGTGCTCACAGAGAAGGACAGTGAGGCCTCAGTTCTCATTGGTTAGTCTCATATAGCTTGTCATTCTGTGCCTGGCTCAGTTCACTCAATGACCTCTGGTTCTCCTCACATTGTTTTAAATGGCAGGATTCTATTCTTCATTGCATAAGAATAGTATTGCATAGTGCATATTTGCATCTTCTTTTATCTGTTCATTAGCTCATGGACACCAGTTATTTCCATTTCTTGGCTATTGTATATAATATTGAAATTAACATGACAGTGCCAATGTCTCCTTAAAATATTGATTTAATTTCCTTGGGATAAACACCTAGTGGAATTTCTTTTGTTGTTTTTTGTGGTACTGGGGATTGAACTCAGGACCTTGTGCTTGCCAGGCAGGTACTTATTCTATTGAACTATCTCCTCAGCCCTGTATCTAGTAGGATTTCTTGATCACTTGGTAGTTCTATTCTTTAACTTTTTGAGGAATATCCATATTGTTTTTCACACTGGCGGTACTACTTTTTATTCCCATCAGCATCACTCAAAGGTTCTCTTTTCATACATCTTTATCAATACTTGTTATCTTTTGTCTTTAGTAATAGTTTTTCTTGATGTGGGCAATATCTCAGCATGATTACTAATGGTATTGAGCATTTTTCATATATTTGTTAGTCATTTGCATATCTACTTGTGTGAAACTTCTGTTTAGATCTACTGCATATATATATATGCATATATATATATATATATATATATATATATATATATATATATGCAGTAGATCTCACTATAGAGATCAGACTTGTGATCCTTCCCTTTTTTCAGCCTCCCAAGTACTGAGATTGTAGACATGTGCCACCAAGCCCAGGCCCAATCACTGTCTCAATGCACCGTAGGGGTGTGGCTGGCACCGTACACCAGGGATCAAACCCTTGGCCTCTGTATCTGTCTAATTAGGTGCTGTAATCTGCTGGGCTATTTGGCAGGCCCATATTGCCCATTTATTAATCAATTTTTCCACTGAATTTTTTGAGTTCTTTATATATTTAGGATATTAACCTTTCACCAGATAGCTTGTAAATATTTTTGTCCATTTTGTAGGTTGTGTCATTATATAGAATCTTAGCTTTTAAACATAGAATTTGTTATGCTCAAATAATAACTGGTTTCTTAAAAATATATTTTAAATCTAACTCCACAGTCTCAATGATACATGTATTCTTATATCTATAGAAGTATAACTCAAAATAGCTAAATCTTGGAAGTAACCACTTTATCCATCAACAGATGAATGGAATCTGTACTCAATACTACTCTGTCATAAAGAAGGATAAATTCGAGCTACTTACAGGGAAATAGATGCATCTCCAGAGCAATGTTAAGTGAAATAAATCAGACATACAAACTTAAATATCATATGGTTTCTTATATGAGAAACAGAATGTATTAATGAAAGCATATTGAAAAATAGAAAATGGGCATGAGGAAACTGGGAGATAGAAAGGGAAGGAAACCAAGAGATGAAGTGGGGAGAGGTACTGGGAGAGAATGGGAATTAAAAAGAATTAATATGTGTTACCAACTCTCCACAGTGAACATAATCAGTATATGCTGCAAACATATGCAAATTTAAAAAATCTAGTAGCAATGAATAAATCTATGCTTCCAAATTTAAGCATGGCAAATGTATGACATGACCATTAAATGTAGTTATTCAAGATACTTTGTTTTTGCTAGTGAGGCAGTCATCAGTGTGTTTCCACTGAGCTCCTTTCTCTTTATCATCCTTTTTGGTCCATGTAGCAGAGGAAAACTCTTAGCAGCCTGCTTTCCAGGTTTCCTTGTTGCAGCTGACATGAGCATGAGATGCCTGTAACTCCATCGGAGACTACCTGGATCAAGGAGCTGATAGCCCCCAGCAGAGGCATCTGTCTTCAGAGTCTGCCTCATCTTTAAAGCTGAGACACATACCCTTCACATAGTGACTAAAGCCAGTGGGGATCCCAGAACCCAGGCTGCAAGATTTGTGTGGTTAGCATCAACTGCTAGCCTCACTGGATGTGTATGAAGACCATCACAGTCTGATGCCCTTATTATCCAATCTTCTAATTTTTCTTTTGTCCTTACACTGGACTCATTTCAGCATTGACTCCATGGGCCTCCCCTCTCCATTTTTCTTGTCCACTTTAATCTTTCATATGTGTCAGCTCTAATGATCTCATGTACCTCTAGATACACTGCAGCATTCACTTCTCAGGAGCTATGAACTCACATATTTTTCAGTTGATTCTGACAACTTTCATCCAAGGAGATATAGTGGAGGGAGACAAAGAGAACACAGAAAAAACTTGGATCTTCCCCCACACCCCTGCCATAAGAGGCATTGAAACTATGGCTGATCCTCCTGTATGGTACCCACTGTGCCCTGGGGCTATGCTTCTCCTGGGTCCTGATTCCTGATACACTTATTAGATTTTCAACTCCCATCATACCACCATTTGCTTTGGGGTACTAGCATCTTCCTGAAGCGAACCTCTTGTTTACCTTGCTATCATTTATACCCCAAATAACCCTTCAGAAAAAAGTAGTTAATATGTAAACATCTTTCAGAGAAAAAAACAGTGTAGTCCTCTTGCCAGTCATACACCTAAATCACTGAGTTACCTGCATGTTTGCTCTGTTAGTGCTAAGCCATGTTTTGCTGCTATAATAAAGTGACCAAGACTGAAAACTTTATCAAGAAAAAAGGCCTTTCTCAGCTCTCAATTTTGGATGCCAAAGCCCAAATTTGAACAGCCCAAAGTTAGGTCTCTGTTAAGGATATTTTGGCAGCATCACATCATGGATAATGGTATCATGGAATGGACATGTATGAGAGAAGTTCACCTGGCAAGACAGTCATCAGAGGGGAGAGGGGCCCAGTCTTGCTCTGGTTGTAACGTGATTGTTACATGAAAAATACATTAATCCCTTACAAGGGTTGAGCCCCCCCCCCCCCCCAGTGAACTAACTTCCTTCCGCTAGGCCTTGCCTGCCATAGACTCACCATCCTTCACAAGCTTCCAGCATATGAATTTCTAGGGATATACTCATCACAGCCAGACCACAGCACCTGGTAACAGACTCCTTCCATTTTGACTTTGAAAAACTTCCCCTCTCCCTCTCATGGTGTCCCAAACTGAGGGATCCACTTTCCTCCACAGCCATGGCAACAAGCATGAAATTAGCTTCAATCAGAAGTCTTGGTAGAGATTGCCAGGCATGTAGAGGGGAGAGGAAATCTGTTGAGGTTTTGGACATTAAATAAGGTAACCTTGTGTTATCTAGGGCTGTCTTGTGTTAAGAATCTATTTGTTAAAAAGAGGCAACACCTAGAGAGCCCAGGGAGGCTGACTTGATGCCATTTGGAAAGCTCTTTGATGTGCGTAGAAAAGGGCACTGTTATTCCAATTACAACCCAACTCACAAAATCCTCAATTGTGAATGTCTTTTTTATCTGGCTCTCTCTTAAGGACTTTTGCATAGAGTAGAAGAGTATTCTTGGAGACAAAGTTAATTTGGATCAAGGTTTGAAAAGGAGGACAGATGTGTATGCAAAGTCATTAGCTAGGAGTGAAGACATATGGAAATCACCATTCCCATCCTAGGCTGACGTATTTCTCATTCTCATTTCTTTTTTTCTTTTTATTTTTTTAGGGAAGGGTCTACAGGGCTTTCAGGCTCACTACTAGATCAGACTCATAGTGATCTGTCTGTTTACAGCTTCCAGAGGGCTGGGATTACAGGTATGCATCACCACATGCACTCTCAATTGCTGTCTCAGCACACCCTGGGGAGTGGGGCTGGTATGGTAGGCCCAGGGATTGAACCCATGGCCCCTGCACTTCCTGGCAGGTGCTTTAATCTGCTGAGCTATTTGGCTGGCCCTCATTTTTATTTCTGAGTTCAGGCTTTTTCTTTAGCTTATGAATCCTGCAGCATCCATTCTTTTCATTAGATGGTTGCAAATCTTCATGAACTCTTTGAAGTCAGCCCTTTGCTTTTGCTACTCCTGGTGCTGACATCTGTGACTAAGCTCTCTGGCTGCTTGGGGAGTTTTTTATCCAGATGCCATAAATTAGAGGAAAGGAGCTTACCAAACATTAAACTGTTTAGTCATAAGACCACAGGGAATAAAATAGACTTAAAGGTACATGAATGAATTGTGGAAAACAATGTCTAAATAATCATCTATGTTTTCTTAATCTTGAATAAATTGCTGGGTTTTATGTTTTCTTAATGCCACAGTTGCACAAATTATTATTGTGAATAACTTACTCCATGCCATGAATGGAGAAATATCTGGATAGATCTCAGTCTTGGCTGGCCTTCAGATCAGCACATGGTTTTCTAGGTTACATAAACAATTTAGGCTGAGCAGTATTTTCTTTCAGGTGCTCTCAGCCTCCAGGGTTCATTGTAGCTCACTTGAATTTTCCGCATGGATCCCTCAGGCAATGTCTCAGAGAATGTGTCAGCCGTGGTCACAACACTTGCATTTGTGGCAACTGAGTAGCCTTCTATTCAGCATGTTCCAATTAGCTCATAATGAGTTATGTTGTGTCTATTATACCCCAAAAATGGATAAAAGAGAAACAAGAGCAAATATGTTCACATAATTTCAGCACTCTGAGGGCTCAGATAGGAAAAAATCACAAGTTTCAGCCTATTCTGGGCAACTCAAAGTTTAAAAAGAGGAGAATGGGAGATATAGCTTGTAGTTCTTAGAGTCAATACCCAGCGTCACAAAAAACAATAATAACTATGATAATAATGAAAAAAGTATTAAAATTTGGAATATGAAGCTAAAACATACAGGATCTCACAAACAGGATGTTTGTTCAAACAAAAGGAAGAAAGAAAGTGGCACCTTTTCTCCTTCCATGTCATTGTTCATAATCTCAGATCCTCTTCCTTTTCCTAAAAGCCTCTTGTGTTTTAAGCTTAATTATCTCAGAAACACCAATGTGCCCAGTGATGTGGAGCCATGTTCTTATTATTGTGCATTTGTGTCCCTATTAACTTAAGAGTTGAGCTCTCTTAATGATGCATCAATTTCTTCATATCTAAATTGTTTTAGGAACTTTATGAAGAAATTGTAGGATAAAAGAAATAAGAGACAATGACTTAAGTCTATGTCATCTAGCAACATGGAGATATTTAAATCTTAAAATCATGTTCTTGTGGCATAACCAATAGGTAAATAAATGTATTTCTAAGGTAGCATATATACTCAGAAGGTGCAATAAAAATATAGTGAATATTTAACAGAGGGGAAAATTATTGCAGTAAGAGACACATTGCCAATAATCCCCTCAAATACTATCCTTCTGTTTCAAATATACATGCTCCATAGTTGCCATTTTCAGAGGCAATTATGAAAGTCTTCTTTCATGAGTGTTTTTAAGTATGCGGTCATGGCTTCTTCAGTGTCACAGAATGTTCATGTTTCATGGTAACTTTGACTTTGAGGAAGAGTCAGATGTCACAAGGTGCCAGGTGCTGTGAGCACAGTGCACAAGGGACACACTGAAATGTTTACCCAACCTTGCCTTTCTGTTGGGTGGCATCCACCAGTGGCATTTACCATATTTTTTTAATCAAACTTCTCAAGAGATGAAAGAGAAAGTTTCAGAACTGCACCAAAAATGTCAATAAAAATATGACCTGTAGGTTTCAGAAATGGCAATGTATTTTTACTGTAGTATATCTTCTAAATGTAAATATTCACCACCTAGTTGATCCCAACTTGTCTGCCTAAGTATGAAGCACTTGCTATTTCCATAATCTCATATGTATTCAGAATAATTTTTCTCAGCAGAGGAAATTGTCTTTTTTTTTTTTCCCAGAATGACCTACTCACATGCTTGTTAACACAAACTATAAAACCAACTGATTCAACAGAGAAACCCAGATTGGAGTCAAGAACTGGGGCCCTGGAAATAAATGTGTCAAATATTTCTACTAGTCCTTCATGAAGAAACAAGTTGGTAATCTCACATACATGTATCCACATAAGATCATGAGCCTATCTGTGGCTCTATGTCTATAGTAGAGTGTACATTAGACAGTGTTAATAATACACATTTTAGACACAAACAGTAATCACTTCACAAAGGTATGAAAATAGAAGAAAAGACTTACTCTGAATCTTTACTTTTATTTTTGAGGCTTTAGATTTTTAATAGACATTGATCTGAATCTGGTCAGTCTTACATTTTTCCAACAGGATTCATTGGTAGGATTAGAACATTAGAACATTCTACTGGGTTGAAAAACTAAAAGAGGAAGAGTTTGCTTCTAATACATGGCAGAGCTTCCAGAAATTTTTGAAATGTGTACCTGGTGATATTATTGAAAACCCCTAAGCAAACAAATAAAATGAAAACAAGAATGCCTGGCCTACATCACACCTTTCTATCAATGAATAGCTGGGTTGACCATGCATCTCTTGGGCAGTAAGATTAAGATGTACAAGGCAGTAATTAAAGCCACTTAAAATTGCAACCAAAGTTGCATGTGTAACTTATTTCTTACCAGTTCAAAGGTAATTAAAGTATTCTCAGAATATAAATAACATAAATATATCATGTTTTCATACATATCTTCATCCTATACAACCTGTAATATTAGTGAACAACTAAAAATTCAAAGATTATTGTAGGTTCATTTCATGTCTGGAGAATCTAAACACCTAGGTCTCATTGGTAGACAGTATGGTACCCATGTCAATGCATGCTCTTTTCTGTTCAAGTAAAACTGTTAAACAGTCCTCTGAACACAAGCCTCAGTAGACAGCAAAGCCTTGTCAAACCTGCTCTTGCACTATGACTGGTGAACACACAGAAAACAGGACATATTTGCAGCTCTCTTGAAGGTATTCATACTGAAATGTTTAAGTGTTCTCCTTAATTCATCATTTCGGTGCAATACTTGCCCAGAGACTTTCAAAACTACTGGAGAATAACAGATTACAAGTTGAATGTAGAAAACTAAGGCATGTTACATCAACTCAAACTCAGTCTTCCAGGGAGCTATTTCAGAACAGTAGTGTTTGTACTTTTCATATTAAAATGCTCAGCCAGCTTCCAACATGTAAAAATGCATGCTTGGCAAAAGGTCTGGCTCAGGCTTTCAAGACTGGGAGAAGACACAACTGTTACTCATGGGCAAAAAGTATTTATCTTGCTAGTTTGATACTGTTTGTGCCCTGTCCTGTACAAAACAATAAAAATATAGTGTTGCTGAGTGTTTAAGAGGAGAGAATTTACAGGGAGTTTCTTTGTAGAGCTCAGCTGTCCCACTTCCTATTGTGACCCTGAGACCTTGAGCAAACCTCTTACCTTCCCAAGACAATAGCTTTGCTGTACTAAATTTTGTTGTTTGATAACAGAAGAATAGTAGTATCATCTAACTCTTAAGGTTATCACAAATAGCAGAAGACAATTTATCAAAAGCTTCTAATGAATTACCTAACATAAGTATGCAAGAAAAACATAGGAAAGAGGGAAAGAAAGAGAATTTGAGATGTGGACTTTTTTAATTCTAAGTTTAACAAAAACTAGAGGCTGTAGAGATTAGGAAACAATTGTTTGTGAGGAATAAAAATCCTACTAAATAGTAGGTGAACACAAATGACTTTAAATATTTCATAGCCTCATAAAATTACATAACCATGAAGTTTTAGTTGCTGGTTAACTTTAGACTTTTTACTTTATTTGTTTCCTTAATAGAATGGGTTTGTTTTTTATTATGCAATAGCTCTCAGAAATCACAAGTAATCACAGAGTTGTAGAAAGTAAACAGGAAAAAGGAGGTGGCACTATCTTTTAAAATGCACCAAAATTATGCTAAATGTTCCCTTTGGCTGGCAACATCATAGCCACAGCATGTGTCTGGCATTAAGTCTCCTCCATCTTGGGCTAGTGCCAAAGGGTTCCCCAAACATCCAGGTACTGTTTTCTTTTGCTCTGACAACAGCTAAAGTTTTCATGCCTCCTGCTTCTTCTCAACTGGAAAGGACATTCATTTCTCCCCAGCTCAAAGTTTATCTCCCTTCCACTGTAATGTGTGTTCTATCATTAAACCTAAAAGGGCCCTGACACGTTGTTATAATGTCTCTTGGATGTGAACGGTTTCCTGTGACCTACTAGGAAACATGGGAAAAGATACTGTCCAGCAGTGCTTTGATGTGTTTTCACAGTGACCCAACAAATCACCCTTTCTGTGCCATGAGTGCTCTTGCTAATGCATTTATTCACTGCTTTTTCTCTTCATAGGCTTTTGTAGGCCACTCAACTGTATCATCGCTTTTGTCTAGAAGGCATTGCGGTTCTGTTGGGTCTTCTATATAATTAAATTCTGTAATGAAATCACAACTATAGAACAATACCAACAGATCTCATTTCATAGAAAGTTGTCACCAGGAACATATTTAGCTCCATTTTTATTTCCTTTTTAAATTTTCAGAATTAATCCTTTGTGGTAGTATAAGTCAAGCTTTTAAAGACAAGGCTCATGATATTTCAGCAATGCTATAAAAGAACACAGATATGGCAGCCATTGAGAGCTTATTAGATAATAGTCTATGCTTGGTATTTTATTTAATTATATTTTATCCTTAAGGCAGCCTTAAAAAGAAAATATGACCAAAAATAAGAGATCTGACTAAACAAACTCAAAGAGAGAGCAAAAAGTAATTTGAGATTTTGAATTGTTTCAGCAAACGTTTGAGAAATTTATCTGTTCCATAATAATTCATATTTTTAGGCAAGTTGATGCATTGCCAGATAGGTCTGGGACATCTACAATGAGCAAGGTGCTGTTTTGATACCTAGGGATGCACCAAAGGAGGGCCCACAAACTCTTCTTGCATTCATGAAGCTCCTAATCAATAGAGACACACATTTAAACATTGCAATTAGCAGGACAAAGATATTTCAATTATAGTCATTCACAAATAACCAAATAGACAACTAAGAGCCCAATTTCCATCTCATTGCCCTTAAATTAGAGGTAAAGGGTCTTCTGGGAGAGAAGAGAAAAAATATTTGTCTACATATAAACATCATTTTTAGCCGGGCGTGGTGGTGCATGCCTGTAATCCCAGCACTAGGGAGGCTGAGGCAGGAGGATTGTTGAGTTTGAGACCAACCTGAGCTACAAAGTGAGCTTAAGGCCAGCCTGAACTACATAGTGTGACCCTGTCTCAAAAAGACAAAAAATAAATAAATAAATAAACATCATTTTTAAAAGTTTTATTACCAAATGCACTGTTATTACAAAACATATCAAGACACATAGATATAGATAACCAAATTATACTAGATTGACAATCCAGGTTTCCATTACTTAGGTTAAGAAATACCTCTGAATGGGGCTGGGGAAATGGCCCAGTAGAATAAGCACTTGCCTGACAAGCACAAAGGTCTGAATTCAATCCCCAGTTCCACAAAAAAAAAAAAAAAAAGAAATACCTCTGAGATTCATTTGCATCTTCTTAATGTGTCAGTGATGTCTAAGTCAGCTGAAGTTGTAAAGTAATAATTCACAGGATCATTCTGCTTTTCACTAAGAACTAATAATTATGTATATTTAAATGTCTGCAAACATACTTATGTAACTGCATTTAACATATGTAATAACCTATTTTTACCTAGTCTATCTAATCATTATCATAATATCTGTATTCAAATTTTTAAAAATTGCATTATATGTTTGAAAAGTGAGATGTGAAAAAGGAAAGATTAAATGTAGGAGAGTTTTTCAATATTTTTATGCAAATCTGACTATAACAATTTAGTAAATAAATGTTTCTACACTAGGTCAATATTTTCTTCCTCCTCTCATGAAAAATATAATTAACATATATCTTAAGATCATTAATGAGAAACAGTGTCAAACTTTTGGCATGTCTGAGGCATGACTTATTTCAGGACATGTGCAAAATTCACACATGAAATTGTCAAAGTGAGTTTGTTAGTGAATTCATACGGGATATGTAACTTTGAAGATAATTTATTCAGACGAGATCGGGCGCATTCAGGGTGGTATGGCCGTAGACAAAGATCATTTATTCAGAGATGAAAATCTAATCCATTGATATTCTTTGAACTGTTAAAATAGAGAGTATAGATTAGGAAAAGAGTAGCTAAATGTATTTCTAAGACTAAACTTTGTAGAATTTCAATATCTAATATTCATGTTAGTAAAAATCAGAGTAGAATGGCAAATAAGAAAGAATAAACAGAGAGGAAAAGATTTTTCTCAGATGAGGGAAATGAGCATTTGGAAATGAGGGAGTGGTGAACTGAATGCTACTGAGATGGCATGATGATACTCACTTTAGCAACTAATAAATCATTACAATAGGAAAACTTGCATCCTGTTTGCTTAGGGCCGCTTTAATTAAAACCTGCTGTCCAGAAAAATGGCAGCAATGATGTGGTTCTGCTAGTAGCTGGTAACTTCATCAATGTTCATTTCGGTGGAGAATGACTAGCAATAGTCAAACTAGAATTGACTAAGAAAGGCAGAGTAGGTGAGGAAATGAAAACATCAAGAGCAGGTAAATTTTTAAAGGACGTTTTGCTATAAAAGGAACATGAGCAGATCATGGATGGGATGCACTTTGTGCGAATATGTGTCAGCGCAGGTGGGGCTGAGGAGATGCAATGAGACTTGCGTCAGTGAGCGAGGTTTCTGAGAGTGGAACAGAGGGTGGAACCCACGGTGCAGGAGGGAGAGGGGGCCTGAGGAAGAGGAGTGACAGCTGATGTAGGAGAGAAAGTGGGGAAGGAAAATGACTGACAAATATGAATGTTTGCTGATGAATCAGTACAGTGATTTCAACCTACTGACATATTTTCTTGGAAGCAGGACAGGAGGATATTTGCTGAGAATGAAAGAGGCAAGGTGGTGATGTTAGGGATTGAAGGAAGTAGGAAGGAACAAAAAGTAAACATGTGTACTGTATGGCTGTGTGTGGTAGCAGAAAATCCTGCTAGGGAGCTGCTTGATGGTATGAAAGGCATGTTTAAGACAGATGGCTGCATCTCAAAATGTGACTTACCTTGTATACCTATTTATGGAATAAGAGCTCCTGTTTCATTTGAAGAAATCATTGCTCTTCTTTTTGCTTCTTCTATCTTATTTTGTGATTGTCATGTGATTTTCACCAGGAGTACCCAACAGCTTGATACCATACACAGTTATACGACAGTAAGCCTTTTACCTAGAAACAAAGATGGATCTGTGTGTCAAAAGGAAAGATAAACAGTGCAAATGTGAAAATACAGTGATTGAAATGATAAACTGAAATCAAAGCATAATAGGCAGATGATGAATCTAGGGAAAGCTCTATAGCTAGGTGGAAAATGTAGGATAGCAGCAGCTTTCAGAGAAGAGTTATACCAGAAAGCTGAAAAAATGAAAGTGATCAGGGGCCAACATGTTTGAATTAATTATTTTGAAGGTAGAATTACACCAAATATTATCAGTAAAAATATGTACTTACCCCCTTGTTTTGAATAAAATAAGTGGACAATCTACTTTTTAAAGTTAAACCCCTAGTTTATAAGCTCAAGAAAATACATTACTTGAAATATTCACATGAAATATGCTCCTGACACATATCTCATTTATGAACCTTGTAATTTTGAATTTTTTTATAAAATTATGTGTTTATTGAATGTGGGAAAAATTATGTGTTTATTGAATGTGGGAAAAATTTCTGTTTGAGTGCTACTCAAAATGCTGAATTTTATTTCTGATGCAATTAAAATCAACAGAGAAGCAGTGATCTAAAAATTGCTCAATTTTAGCTAAGTGATACTAAGTGATGTGGCATAAGACAATAGATTCATTCTTCTGTGTCTCACAGTAGTGTTTAGATGAGGTTTCTTTATTTTTATAACTGAACTGTCATGCTCTAGGGGCTATGTGTTGAATATGAAATATTTAATTTACTCTCATGACCATATTTTGATGTTAGATACTATTAGATCTCTTCTAAAAATTCAAGATACCCAAGTAAGCGGATCCTTTCTAATTTTCTTTCTGACCACAGACTCTTTGGTTTAAGCACTGTAATGATTTAACTAATGGCCAACTTGTAACACCCAGCTCAGCATAATCATGTGGTTTTAGGAGTAGAAGTCCCACCTGAGGACAGTTGCCAACAAAATAAAAGGAGAAATAGAGGGAAGACTGTGTGCTGTGGATTCTCCTAGAGAAGATCGCGTGCTGGTTTTCCTAATGTGTTCTTGTCTGCAGAGGAACTCAGGTCCTTGCTGTTCCTCAGGAGGTCTGTGACTCTATTTGTGGGAACCTCTCTGGTCCTTACCTTGAGCAACACTTCCTGGCTCCAGTGCAGATCCCCCAGCCTGCTGACACAAATCCTTCATCCCACTGTTGCAGACTTTCTAGTTTCCACCCTGACCTTTGGGCCTTCCAGGCAGATCCTAATGCAGACTTGCATGAGTCATCGTCGTTGGCTCCAGTCCTCCAGCTAGACCTGTGCAGGACACTGCCATGGGATCCAGGCCCTCAGCTGGATCCTTTGAGTCTCTACAGATCTTGTACATTCCTTGGATTTGACACTGTGGGTGAATATTGCAAAATAATCTTATAAATTATATGTCCTGTATTAAATCTTCTCTTTTGTAAACCTTGTCAAACACCATACTATATTTGTCCTTTTCATGTATTTAATGCTTAATTACCTATTAAAGACAAAAATGTTGTACAGGTTGAAATGTTATAGATTTGGCATTGATTATATAAAAATAGACCATACAATAATTAATATTAATCAGGCTTTCATTTTTTGTGCCATAATTATATATATAAGACTA
Organism: Ctenomys sociabilis; assembly: GCA_004027165.1. Lineage (NCBI taxonomy): Eukaryota > Metazoa > Chordata > Mammalia > Rodentia > Ctenomyidae > Ctenomys > Ctenomys sociabilis. Next base: position 26,357 of record PVKA01010063.1, on the reverse strand, counting down.
TAATGTTCCTGGATTTTATAACAACATCACCAAAAGATTATCTTGGGCATCTTATACTTTAAATCATACGTTATACTAAGTATAATATACTAATTATATACTATATTATATTATATTATATTTTATACTATATACTATATTATATGCTATAGAATATATGCTACATTATATATTATGTATACTAAGTATATACTATATTATGTACTAAATATATTATCTTGTACTTTAAATTTCAGTGGCATAGCTAGCATAAGCCCACCCATCCTACTAAAAGAGCTAACTGAAAAAGAACTCAACATTCTAGAGAAAAAGGATGCACATTAACATGACCTAGGTTTTCTTTGTGTATTTCTCCTTCAGAACATTTGTCAACTCAAAATTTAGATGTAGAAAACCTTAATGGAAGTTGAATGTGGTGGCAGACCTGTAATCCCAGTAGTTTGGAAGGATGAGGTAAGGAGACTATAGATGTTAGCACAGTCTGGGTGACAACTTAGTAAGACCATATCTCAAAAATTAAAAAAAATAAATTCAAATATTAACAGTAACAAAATGTCTCAGGATGTAGCTAAAATCCAAGGCCCTGTGGTCAAGCTCAACTATGGAAAAATAATCTAGAGGAGAAAAAAATTGAAATTGATTACTGCCAAAGCGATAAAAACTTGATAGGTCAAAATTCTAGAAAAAACTGTAGAAAAGTGAGATGAACTTTTGTTATTTTTTTGTCAGCTCAGCTGAACTATTTTGTTTAAAATTTCTTATTGCTATATTTTATTTAATACTAAAGGTTTTAAGAAGATTGAAAGATGGTTGGATGAATAATTCTTCACCAATAGGTTTGAAATTCTGGAAGGGAAAATGAGAAAATATTATTTATATCATTATGAGATAGAATATTATTAAAAATAGCTCAAAATAATGATAAAATTATTTACAAAGTATAACTTTTTTTTTCTTTCTTTCTTTTTTTTTTTTTTTGTATTTAGGGAAGGGTCTACCGGGGTTTCAGGGTCTCACTGCTAGATTGGACTCATAGTGATATGCCTGTTAACAGCCTCCCAAGAGCTGGGATTATAGGCACATGACACTACGCCCAGTCTCAATTGCCCTCTCAGCTTGTCCCAGGGGTGGCGCCAGCATGGCAGGACCAGGGATCAAACTCTCAGCCCATGTGCCTGCTTGCAGGCGCTTTATTTTATTTTTAAAAATTTAAAAATTTTTATTTTATTTTATTGAAAGACAAATATCAACAAGACAGTTTCAAATCTGATTAATAGGACAATTTCAATAATTAATACTTTTTACATTGTTATCTTCCTAGTGGTTATCCATAGTACAAGAAGCACACAGGATATCCTGTCCAAACACTAAAGTACAAATCTTTCTTCTCATAGAATTAAGCGAAAGTAGCTGCATATCTAGAACCTCTAATTTTAAATGATAAAAATTTAAAGACAATTTTAGTTAACTAAGTGTAGTAGTGTACAACTGTGATTCAACTGCTTTGGCAGACTCAGGCAGGAGGATGGAAGGATTAAGCTCAGCCTGGACAAAAGCTCAATTTAAAAAGACAATGAGAAATATGTCACAAATACTGAAGCTGGTGTTGTGTTCAGTTACAGAAGCAAAATCACTCAAGGCATGTACACAGCTGATATTAACAATGCTTAGTTCTAGGGTATGATATATTGTGCTGTAGCTCTGATTTCTCTTTTTGGTTCTATATTCTGATATTCATAAAATTTATATATATATATATATATATATTAGTCATATGTTAAACATATATAAATGAGTAACACTAGAATAGATGTTGACTTTCAAAAGAAAATAAAAAGCAGCTAGCTGGACAGAATGGCACATGCCTATGGGAAGCTGAGGCAAGAGAACTGCATGTTTAAACCTAGCCTAGCTATTTTATAGTGATTTTATGACACCCTGTCTCAAAATTTTGAAACTTGTTTAAAAGAGTTCAGTGTGAAAGCCCTGTTTCAATCCCTAGCACTACAAAAATAATTAATTAGTAAAAACCATGTTCCATCCTGGCACCAGTAAAGATCAAGCTGCTAAAAGGTCTGTGAGCACGCAGGTGGCAGCTGAGGACTGCTATAGCCCTCCCTACACAAGCAGGCTAATGGAGCCACCAGTGGTTCACCTGGCTAACACCTCGCTGCCAGGGCTTGCAGGCACTTTAATCTACTGAGCTATTGGGCCAAACCCCAAAGTATAGTTTTAAAAGAGGAAGAAAATCTAAGCTCTCAGATATACATCTATTAAAAATCTGTCAAAGACCAGATGTGTATGCAATTTACTACAAAAGTTTAAAGAAGTAATAATACCAATCTTATGCAATTATTTTAGAAAATAGAAAAGCAATTTGTTCTAACAAGGTAGCATAACCCTAATAGCAAAATAATAGCCAATGTTTAAGGATATTTTAAAATGTAAACAAAATAGTATCAAGCGAACTCCAGTGTTGGACACAAAAAAAAAGATAAAGCAGCATAACGAAAACTGTGTTTAGCCTGAGATTACAATATTATATTAACGTTTGATAATCATTCACCATAATTTATCATAATGATAGAATATAAAATTATTCTAGAATGATCAAATCAGGCAGAGGGCCATAGTTGCTGAGGTTAATGATAGAGATCCTACCCAAGAAATGCTCTTGAAATTTCCACATGTTCTGTATCTTGAAAAACTGTAATTGTATGAATGGTTGTAAAACTTGGTCTGATAACTTGGAACCATGAAGGTGGGAAATTAGTCAGACGTGTGAGATCATTGTCTAAGGCAGTCTCCCGCTCCCTCAGTCCTGAGAGGAGCACCATGCCTGATCAATGTCAGCTGCTAGTCACTAGGCAACCTTGTGTCATGTGATGCTAACTTTGCAAAGGTATAAATAAAGGCCCCTGCTGGGGTGCTGGGGGTTGTCCTGCCAAGCAGGCAGATGGGCTACCACCTCCCAGCTCTTGTCTTCTTGTCTGTCTCCTCATTCCTGCCACCACTTTTCCATGCGCAGAACAGAGGACACTGAGAGACCAACAGATCCCTACATGATGAAATTCTATATCTTTTGAAAATAGAAAGAAATCTCTTAGCAAGGTAAGAATAGAAGAATACTGTACTTGTGAAATCTGAGATAGATACTCTCAGAAAAAACAAACCTTTCAGGAGCTATCACTCTTAATTGGAGAATATTAAAACTTGAGATCAGAATGTAGGCAAGATATTCACTATCACAATACTATAAGACTTTACTGGAAGAGTTAGCCTGTGCAATAAGGAGTAGTTACTAAAATGACATTATCAGAGACCTTGACCCAGGGTTTCTGCAGATCATGTCTTTGCTCATTACAACTCATGTGTAGGATATTTGTGGCAGCAAATGAGAAGCAATGAAAATAAACATAAATAGTAATAGGCTTCTAAATTATAGTGTTTCCATTCATAAAAAGACTATCAAACTATGAAAGTGAATGAACTAATACTACATATAGCAAAATACTATTTTGCAAGTATACTAAATGAAAGATGCTAATACCAAAAGAATGCAAGATTTTTTCCATATATATTAAGTTTAACACAGGGGTAAAATTGTTCTACAAGGATATTTTTTTTGGCTGGCTCAGGCTGACTTAAGGGCTGGTCTGGTAAGGCATAAGACGAGGCTGGGGATCAAGCCACGGTCCCTTGCACCTGACTTGGTTTGCCCCATCAGGGACTTAAACAACTGAGCTAACCCACAAGCCCCTAAAATTATTCTAGAATGATCAAATCAGGTTGAGAGCCATAGTTGCTGAGATTAATCATAGCGATCCTACATAAGAAATGCTCTTGAAATTTTGGCATGTTCTGTATCTTGTTTGGGGTAATTACATGTTTCAATATGAAAAAGATGTCAGACTACATACAGTATACTTGATGTTTCTACTTTTATATTTGCATATTATTTTTCCATAAAAATTATGTACATTTACACAATTCTGTCTCCTCTAATGAACTGTGGAACTCCCCCTTTTAGAATTACCTTCATGATGTACTGACCAGCACAGAAAAAAACCAGTCCAATTACTTTAGTCACATTTCATGTCTGACCCTGTGTCATATTTTCCAGCTTGATTACAATGTTGACTCATGAACTTTAGCATCTGATGAATTTTGAATATTTCTATCACATATTATTTTTAGCATACGATGATTTTCTTTATTTCACGCATTTGTACAGATAGATTTCAGATTCTTAAGGTGAGACACCTCAGAAGCCTCAAGGACCTTCTGAGTCACACTGAGACTACTGACCACATCTCAGCTTCTGAAATGATTATCCCTCCTATATGCTTTCATTCTTAGTACCATCTCCTTTTAAAGCATCTTTAGAACATAAGGATGCACAAGAAACTCTTTTTCAATCTGTATTCCAGGGATAGGAAAAGAATTGCCAGGAGGATGGGGAGAAAACAAATATTTTAATTGCAGAAACAAAGCTAGTAAACTAAATCTACGCCAACTCCAGTCCACACGTGGACATTTATTATTTAAAACATACCCTTTAATTTTACACTTTCTTAGTATATATGTTTCTTACAGTAACTTAGAATTAGAGTACTAAAATTTTTTCTATTATTTTGTAATAATGACATTAAAAGTCTGTTTGCAACACCTGTTTTAACATTTATTTGGTTGATACTGCATGGAAAGCAAATTAGTATCTGATAAGTATTTTGTTACTGATTAATATGGAATGGCAGGTGCATTGCAGAAAACTCTATGTTTATTATTATGGCATTTGGTACATATTTCCAAGATTTATAAGATTTAAATAAAACAGATTATGGAGGAGGAGGAGGAGAAGAAGAAAAGAAGAAGGAGAAAGAGAATGTGGAGAAGAAAAAGGAGAAAAAAGAAAGAAAAAAACCATATTTTTAGTTCCTAAAATAAAATATTTTTATACTTTAGTAACATAAACATAATAGAAGGTTGTTAAAATGCAGATTCTAGGGAATTCACACAGAAATCATTGTTTAATAAATCTAGGATGAGCTCCAGAAATCAGATTCTATATTGGATATCTCAGTTGATTCATGTAAGTGGTCCATGAATTGCATTTTAAGAAATGTTGCTTTTGATTTAAAAAAATTTCAGCACCTATTCTTTATACTGAGTTGTTGACAAAACTGAATTCTGTAATAAGCTATAATCTTCTATAGTAAAATTGTCAAGACAACTGAAATGTATGTCTTCTTCTATTTGAGTGTGTTTCTTTCAGTTCTAAGGAAGCTATTTATGATCCAGTTACTTCAGGGTCTCTAGCTTCTCCTTTCAAGGCAGATTCAGAAGACAGTCACTTTGAACTGAGAGATTTTGGACACGTTTCAAGTGACCAACATTAAAAACCATTCAACCAGATTGAAATAATAGTTGGGGAAATGTGCATTATATATACTGGCAAAGCAAAGAGGGAAAAGAAGATTAACAGTAAAGTGACATAAAATTTCCCACCTCTCAGGTTGGTAAAAAGCACAAAGTTCAAAAATTCCTAGTTCTGCTAAAAGTATGAAGGAGCTAAGGTAGACTGATCACACATATCTGTGTTACTGGAATATTCTTGGAAAGATTTCAATAGAAATATACTGCTGCTTACCCAAAGTAAAAATACACATACTGGGCTAGTAGACTGCTCAGCAGTCTAAAGTGCCTGCTTAGGCAAGCTTAGGAAGCACAGGGACCATGGTTCAGGCCTTACACCACATGTAAGTCCTGCCTGCAGGGCATGCTGAGGCAGCCACAGACACACACACACACACAAAAAAATAAATAAATAAAAATAAAAATGTACACACCTTGCACAGTCTGTGCTCATGGCATCATATGCACTTAAAGCTTGTCTGATTGTATATATCAGATTTATCTTTTAAATAACACTTTCCGTGACCAAAACACTAGCAAGAAAAACCAAATGTTCATCTGTAAGAGAATGACCAAGAAGTTAGAGACTTCAGGGATATCTTTTAAGTCTAATAGAAACACCTCCTTTCACTGGGGCCCTCATACCAGCAGGATGGGTAGGTGTCAGGCCCTATACTAGTCACTGGCTGGACCAGAAGTGGCACAACAAGCAGTACAAGAAGGCCCATCTGGGCGCAGCCCTGAAGGCCAACCCCTTGGGGCTGCTTCCCTTTCCAAGGGAATTGTGCTGGGAAAAGTAGGGGTTGAGGCCATGCAGCTTTATTCTGCCCTCAGGAAATGCATCAGGAGCCAGCTGATCAAGAAAATCACAGCTTTTGTCCCTGATGATGGGTGTTTAAATTTCATTGAGGAAAACAATGAAGTGCTGGTTGCTGGATTTGATTGAAAAGGTCAAGCTGTTGGTGACATTCCTGAAGTCCCCACTAAGGTTATTAAAGGAGCCAGTGTCTCTTTTGACTCTCTACAAAGACAAGAAGGAAAGACGAATATCATAAATTTTAATGATGAAAAGGCATTAGTAATAAATTTTCATATTGAAAAAAAAGTCTGATAAAAATAAGATAGAGACCTAGATTTTGAGTGAAACAAACAAAATGAAGTTACAAAGCAATTTGCATAATGTGCTTCATTTTTGATGAAGCAGAAAATTTTCACTGTATATTTATCTGAGATTTGACACTGTGTAGTCCACAATATGGTAGCTAAAAGGAACATATGGGTAATTAAATTTACATTAATTAAAACTAAATAAATATTCATGAATCATAGCATCATTTTGTATGCCATAAATATATACAAGTAAAATTTGTCAATTCAAAATTTAAAATATTAAAAACTAAGTAAATAAATAAATAACCTAGCTCTTTAACCTCATTTATCACATTTTCAGTGCTCAACAGTCAGAAGTGGCTTGTGTTGGGTGGGGTATTTCCACAGCCATGGAACTGTTTGGTTGACGGAGCTGATCTAGAAAATGTTTGAGAGTCTGTACTAAGCTCATGAAGCTAAAATGAGCAGAGGAGAATAAGAGACTTAGCATTTCATTGTATGCTGCACATAGCTGTCTTGTTTAAAATATATGTGCAATTATTATATAATTTTAAATCTAGTTAACTAAAAGTGACATAAAGTATCTTGTCTGCAAGAAACATATTTGGGATATGTTTTCAAAAACCTCTGCACTTCTCATTAAAAAAAATTTCCCCTCTTTTTGTAATTAGTTATTTGGCCATTCATCTAAAGTCTACAGTAGAGTTGAATTTTTCATGATAGATAACAGAGCACAACATTCACAACACTCAGAGGACAAGAAAACATGCAATTAATTTCTAACCTTTCCTTTCAGATTTGACTTCTGCCTTGTTCTGCCTTGTATATAGCTGAGGGTTTTGCAAATTAAAGTTGCGCAGCTTTTTTGCTTAGAATTTTCCTACTGTCCCTTAGTTTATAAAGGGTAAATGGAATCTTGCTTTCTTGCTTCTTTCTTTCAAAAAAAAATTCTGAATGGAAAACTTGAAATCATTCATCCTTGGCTGCTTGTTTTTTTCTCTATCCTGTTACCATATCCTCAGCATACCATTACCTCAGCAGTTAAATAGTTACAAACTGACCACCCCTGTAAGTGTAGATGAACACAAGCAGCTAGAAGAATTCATTCATAAATGGCTGTCTGCTGCTCTCTGTTCCTGCCTCCTGGCCATGGGATCCCCAAGGGTCTCCCATCCACTGACACTGCCTACTTCATAGCATGACTAGGACTGGAGGATTTTGTTGGTGAAGATTTTACTGCCCAAAGCTCTATGAAGTGAAGACAAGAACGGAAGGCTGGGTGCAGTGCCGAATGTTAGTCACTTTCTTATTCAGTTCATTGTTGACAAATAACATGTGCTTTGCCACGAGGGAAAGGATTGAGGTATGCACGCATGTGAAACCAACGTATAGCTCCTGTAAAGGATCAGGCTTCTTTTGAGAACCAATTCAATCCATAGGAGAATGAATCTGTCTCATTTGCCTTTTTTTTTTTTTTTTTTTTAATTTGTGGAATCAGGGATTGAACTCAGGCCCTTGTGCCTGCGAGCAAAGCACTTATTCTACTGAGCCATCTCCCTGGCCCCATATTTTGACTAAGAAATAGGTAACCAACCAGGTTCCAAGCTAGACACGAGGAAAACGAACTACATTGTGCAACTGAGATAATGTGGTTTTTAATGAAAAGATAAACTAATAAAATTCGTACTTTCCCTTGTATGCACTTTCCTGTGTTAGTTCATGTAAACACTGACACAAGCAAAAGTGGGTATTTTGAGTTGACTTGTCTAAATATTGAGCTTGGAGGCATTCACTGATTTCTATCTAAAGTTTAAGGTGCAAAGTATGATCCAGCTCCCAGGAAGGGAAAGCTGCCTCCACAGACAACAGCAGAGCCAGTAGCACAGGTTCCAGGAGGAATTCACAGCTGTGGGACACTGCAAAAGCAAAGCTATGTTTTACTCCAAGGCGACTCCTATGTGGCAGGCCACAGACAGAGTGAATCTATTGTTCGATCTGCCATATAGCCAGAGTGCTTAATCAGGCACCATTTCAGGAACTGGTTGATACTCTAAATCTAGGACCCAGAACAACTAAAAATAAATTTCTTAGAACCCCTTAGAAGTTTAATCTCAGGCCTGGAAGGATATGGGCTATCCTACTTTGTTATTTTATAATTTATATTTGTGGACTTATACAATTTCAAACTAAAAGTGAAATAAGATATTTTATCTGCATTTTTTATTTGGGCTATGTTTTCCAAAACTCCTGCTTTTCTCATTAAAAGAATTTCTCCAATGTTTGCAATTAATTGTTTAGCCATTCATCCAAAGTCTACACTAGAATTGAAATTTCCGTCTTTTGAGTAGTGACAGGATATAACATATGACAAAGCTCTAACATTCATGACATTTGGAGGACAAGAAAACATGCAATTAAATTCTAACATTGCCAGACATAGTGGCATGCATCTATAATCCCAGTACTTTGAAGGTGGACCAGGAGAATTGCTGAAAGTTCAAGGCCTGTCTGGGCTACATAGTGAGTTCAAGGCCAACCTGAACTACAAAATGAGATGCTGTCTGAAAAAGACAAAATTGTAACCTTTCCTTTTACACTTGACTTGTTTTTCTTTGCTTTGCATACAGAGAGAAGCCAGACTAACCTAAAAGTAATACAGAGGCTGGAAGATAGCTCAGTAGAATAAGAGCTTGCCTGGCAAATACAGGGTCTTGAGTTTAATCCCCCTGGACCCTACCCCCCAAAAAAGTAATTCAACCTGAATGAATCAGAGAGCATATTCTCTGAAACAAGAAATAAAATAGACATACAACTAGCCAATCTTACAGAAAAAGAAAGTATCTAAAAAATCAATTAGAAATAAAAAAGGAGGGGCCAGGAAGATGGCTCAGTGGAATGACCATTTCCCTGGCAAAAGAGAGAGAGAGAGAGAGAGAGAGAGAGAGAGAGAGAGAGAGAGAGAGAGAAATAAAAAAGGAGAATCACAATGGGCATTGCTGAAAACCAGATTAGTAACAACCTCTTTGAGAACATGTACTCAAATAAATTGAAATATTCAGAAAAGATTGATAGATTCCTAGGTGCATATGAATTACTAAATCTAAACAAAGATGATCTCAAAACTGAACAATATGATAGATAATAAAATTGAAGAAATAGTAAAACCTAACAACTTCAAGAAGCACAGGTCCTAATGGAGTCATTGCTAAAATCTAGAAGAACTTTAGGAAAGATCTAACACTAGTAGTTTTCAAACTCTTTAATGAAATTGAACCGGAAGGAGTAGGTCCAAAGTTATTCCTGGGATAAAGCTAGCATTACCCTGATTCCAAAACCAAAGACTCAACCAAAAAAGAGATACAGGCTCATCTCTAGCAAACATAGGTATAGAAGCCCTCAACAAAATCCTGGAAAAGTGGAATTCCAAAAACCTAAAAACAGCATTTGCCATGACCAGGTAGGATTTATCCAAGGGATGGAAGAATAGTTTAACCTATACAAGTCAATAAAGGTAAAATATTACCTTTAGAGAAAAGCAAGGACAAATTTCAGACGATCATCTTGTTTGATACAGAAAATCTCCATAACAACATCCAACATCACTTCATAATAAAAAACCTCAAGGAAAATGGATAGAGAAGAACTTCCCTCCATTTGATAAAATTCATTTAAGACAAACCAAAGGTCAATGTCCATACTAAGGATGAAAGCTTTTCCTTTAAAGTCAGGAAAAAGAAATGACATTTGCTTTCATCACCCCTGTTCAATATAGTTCTGAAAGCATTATCTAAAGCAATCAAGCAAGGAAAGGAAATAAAATAAAAAAGGAAAATATATATATATATATGTGGGAGAGATCAAGTTATATATTTGTAGATGACATGATCCTCTATATATACAAGATAAAAACCTACACCAAAGTCTCCCTGAATTAATAACCAAATTCAGAATTTTTATAAATTGCTATGGCTATACACAAAAATTAATAGTATTGATGTACACCAATAATCAACTCAAGGAGAAAGGAATTAGAACATAATACCCTTCCACAATAGCATTATGAAAATGGAAAACACTTAGATATCAACTTAACGAAGGAAGGGAACAGCCTTGACAAAAAAAGTAATATTCTGAAAAAGGAGATAAAAAATACATCAGAAAACATTCTTCTATAGGAAGACCAGTAGTATCAAAATAACCATACCGCTAAAATTGATACACAGATATAATATAATCTCAATACAAATAGTAACTAAGATTCCTCATGAAACAGTCCAACAATTGCAATGGGGCCCAGAGAGACTTACAACGGCCAAAGCAATTCTGGACAATAAATGTAAAGCTAGAGACTTCACAGTTCTTGACTTCAAGTTATACTACAGTGAATCTGTGTCTGGAGATGTTGCTCAGTGGTGCCATCCTAGCATATACAAAGCCTTTCACATAATCCATAGAAAAAAGGAATAATATATTCTTCTTCAATTATTCAGAATACATAAGCACTTTGACTTGAGCGGCTTAGTCAATTTCTCACCTCAGGGATGTAAGTCCGAGGAGTAACAATGTAAAGGAGGAAAAGTTCAGTTTGTAAGGGTTTCAGTCCACAGTTGGTTATCTCCAAGGCAGGGCAGCATCACAGAGAGGCATGGCAGTAGAGTACTCATGTTATGGCAGGCCAGAAGCAGAAAGGAATCATGGGAGTAAGGAGACTGATTGACCCTTCCAGGCCACGCCCTTCTTGATCAACATTCCTCCAACCAGCCTTCCCCTCCAAAATCCCATTTAGGTATAAACTCATCAGTGGAAAAATCCGCTGATGAGTATCTGGCTCCCACAATCCAATCAGCTCCTCAAATCCCCACCTATGAACACATAAGGCTTGAGGGTACAGCTAGATAGAAACAATGACAGTGGCCAAAATTTGGCTACTGCTACAACTTGGTGGCAAAAAATGAAAGTTAGAGGTTTATTTCTGAAACAACATACGTGTTGTTATAATTCTACCCACATAGAATCTATGTGGAGGAAGTTTACAAATTTATTTTCTAGTGTAGGATCTTTTCTGCATGGTGATGCTGTCTCATTTCTGTCCTATAGTACAAGCCCTACTAATTTTAATTTGTTCTTTGTTGCACAATACTAAATTTGCTATTTTCAGATTTTTGTAAAATAATCAAAATATTGAAAGGAGCAATAGTACGCCCTTGAGGGGCTGGGAGATAGCTCAGCAGCTTCAGTACTGTGAAAGGTCCTGAGTTCCATTCCCACCCTCCAAAATTACCTTCTTTCCTCACTATTTGTTGTTATTGTTATTATTTTCTAGAAAGTTCCCCCAAAGCGCTATTCATTCAGAGATGGTGCTTTAGGAAGATGATTGGATCACTGGGGTTGTCGAGTTCACTTGTTAGGAGCTGGAGCCAGATGGGAGGCGGGTCACTGGCGGGGTGGCCCAGGAGGCTACATCTCCCTCCCAGCCGGTTCTTTCTTTTTCTTCTTCCTGGCAGTTATGGATCAGGCACCTTTTCCTCTACTATCTATGCCTCTCTGCTATGCTGTTTTGCCTTGGAGCCCACTGCCCATGGGCTGAGACTATGGGCCAAAATGAATCTCTCTTCTTTTAAGCTGTGGGTGTTGGATTTTCCCCACAGCAATGAGAAAGTTGCTAATTTAAGTAATTTGACTTAATTAAATAATTTTGACTCAAAGGAATTCTTGTACCTTGCTATGGTTTGTTTGCATCAATAAATATCCTTATTGGCCTACTTTTGTAAAACAACCTACATAAACATTATAACCTTGAGTAAGCAATATATACTAAGTCTTTAGGACCTGGAAGTGTGTTCATATAGCCCATAGACTACTATTTTTCTGTCCTACATTGTCACTGTTTCTTATTTCTGTGCATTTGTATTGACAACCCAAGTGGATGGTAGACATCTTAATTTCGAAGTACTATGAAAATTCTTTTCCTCAAAATAATGGTTACTATTACATTTCAGTTTGTTTCATTATATAGATTGTTATGAATTTTATTAAAAACATTTAAATAATTGCTAATAATCATCAGTATCCATAATAGTATAGTATGAAAGCATAACACAGAAGGAAAGGCTCTGCTGTGGTCAGTTCTCCACTTCAGCTTCCACATTCATGGGTTGAAATATTTACAGACAAAATCATGTCTGCACTACACATGAATTGGCATTATTCTTTTTAGTTTTTTCTTACACAACACAATATGATATCTATTATCATAGCATTCACATTGTAATGGGTATTATAAATGATCTGACTTGAAGCATATGAGAGATCAATGAGGCATCGTGGTGCATGCTGACAGACCCAGGAGGCTTAGGCAGGAGGATTGCTTGAAACCAAGAGTTTAGGGCAATCCTCGGCAACATAGTGAGACCCTGATATGTTATTTTCAGAAGTTCATGGAGGATGTGCATAGGTTATATTTCAAATACTCTGTCACTTTACCTGCGGAAGTTGAGCATGCATAAATTGTGTGTTCTGTGCAAGTTCCTGGAGCCAGTCCTTTATGATCACAAAAGGACAGTTCTATTTGGTGGAATACACAGAAATAATTTCATGATTTAAGGGTATACTTCTGAACAAAATTGCATCACATTTCATAATTGCATTTTAATTTCATTAATATATGTCTTATTTACTTATGGAAGAAACTCAACAAAATATTATTTGGAATAGGTAACATATTTTTTTTTTATTTTAAACTGCTGAGTAAGACTCTGATCAGTAGCAAAAGCATGAGTCGAGTAAGGGGTAACTCGGGGAGTAAAACACTCAAAAATGACAAGAACAGAAAAAATTTAGTCACTTTTTAATGTTTGTTTTTGAGACACAATGTCTCAAACACTCATAATTTGAAGGAAAGGCTTTTAAGGTCTTGGGAGATAGCTCAGTGGTGTAAGTACCAGCTAGGCAAGTTCAAGGTTCTAAGTTTGATCCCCAGTACCATAAAAATAAATAAATAAACAAATGGGCTGGTGACACAACTCAGCAGACTAAGCACCTGGTTAGGCAAGTGCAGGGAAAAGGGTTCAATCCCTGGCACCAATGGCCATGCCAGCCCTATCCCTGGGAGTGCTGAGCAGGCCACCAAGTCTGGGCATCGTGGTGCATGCCTATATTCCCAGCTCTAGGGAGTCTGAAAACAGGAGGATCATGAGAGTCCAAGATGCATAGTGAAACCCTGTACCAAATACATAAAAATATAAGTAAATATAAATAAAACGTAGTTTTAAAGAAAAAGCTTTTATTGCCTGGTAAGTACAAAGGCCTGAGTTTAGTCCCCGGTTCCTCAAAAAAAAAAAAAAAGTAAAGCTCATGATTATTATCTGTGGATGGATAACTCCAAGAAAGAAATGGCACACCAGATGTCATGCTGAAAGAAAAGCTGCTCACAGCATGGAGGTCAGGAAGCAAAGAGAGAAGGGAGGGGTCGGAGAGGGACGGTACCCTTCCAGGTCATACGTCCTGTTACTTATCTCTTCCCTTGAGGCTCCAAACCTTAATAGCACAGTAAGCTATTGCATCTCCATGAACCAATCATGTTCAAAGCTCCACATCTGAGTGTATTGAAATCTCGAGGGGTGGAGGAATACTGATTCAAACTATCACAAAGAGCTAACCGCAAGCTCTGAGGAGTCCTCACTTCATCTCAGTACCAGTGTCTGATTCAGGCCACGAATCACATCCTTGGCTGTAGTCATGTCTCTCACTCTCCATTGTGCATCTACTTGCCTTTGAAAGGCTATCTTTGGGAGCATCTAAAGCTCTGCGTAGTCTTCCTGTGTCTGTGCGTAACAATACCTACAAAAATAGCGATTCAGTGTGCTGTTTTCTCCCTGGCTGAGAAGAAACTTGATGCTTCTTTTACCTGCCTCAGCTACCTGACAAAACATACCTTAATGGCAAAGAGAATAGCTAAGTTCTCTCAGTTCTTTCAAACCATGTATTTCCATGTGTTACTAAAACTAGTAGTCTACCTGGACCTGGAGAAGCAAATATTTCAAGTTTTTTTAAAAGGGAAGTAAATCATTTCCATTTATCAGGGAGAAATCTGAAGATTACGTGAAATGCTGCCTTCGTGGTCCAGGAAACAAATAACAAAGGACTGCTCCCACCCAGCCACATTCAAACTATAATAATACTACAGATTCTATTTCTGTCAAGCCACCAAAAGGTTTTTTTGTTCTTTAAATGCATTCCCTGAGGAATAGCCATGGGTAAAACTGGAACAAATCTTCTCCCACCATTGTATTTGGAAAATACACACAAGAATAAACAGATGGAAACCTTACTCTTTAATATTCTTTTCAGTTGTTTACTCTGAACTCTGCAGTGTCTGCATTGGTGACTACATTTGGGCAGGTTTTAATCAGAGATGGTCTATATATAAACTCAGGATGCTCAAATGCTTAATCCCTGAGTCTTTTACCATAAGATTATGGTGCAGCCTGGTACTCAGCCCTGAGGCATCTAAAAGGGTTAGAATAAAATAATAATTCCCACTATGTCATTTCCTGGTTAGCTCAGTTCTTTTTTAATTTTTTATTAATTTTGTGAAATAAATAGCAATGAGATATTTCAAAACTGATTAATAGGACAGTTTCAATAATTAATACATTACATACTGTTGTAAATAGCCTCGAACAAACATGGTATGTTTGTGAGCCTTTCCTATAAAATAGATGAAAATTAAAAGAGAAAGACAGAGTATTTAACATTTCTCTTTCAAATACTACTTGAATTTTAAAGGGATTTTACTTCAGCAAATTGTATGAGGCCCTAACAAGAACTGGTTATTATATGTGTTTAGTAAAAAACCCTTCTCTGAATATAATCTGAAAAGATGCAAAACCTCCCTGTCCCCTTCTCTTCTGTGTGTAATGGGAGGACCACTGTCATTAGCTTTAATCTTGGACTTCTTTTACCTGCACCAGTCATATCATTATACTTAAGATTCACTCTTGGGAATCTTTTTTTTTCTCCTTTTTTATTCTTGAACTTTATTTCTAATATCTTGGCAAAATAATCTGAACCCATGTGTTTTTGATCATTCAAAATCCTGTTTCTCCAAAAAAAATCAATTTATTAGACCATGCAAATCTATACCATAATATATTTACAAGGCTTTAACACAGAGAAATAGTTCCTGTGTTGTGGAAATTTTATCCATGGTCAGATGCTTCCATTAAAGGAACCAAAATGATGTCACATAGGCATGGGCCCCTACACCAGCCAGCCATAGGGGTTGGCAGTATCCCTGGGAACCCTAGAACAGAAACTGAAAAGTCAAAAGAAAAGTATATTATTATTGTGACTTATTTAATAGGGAATTCAGTTTTAGAAAACACTAGCCTGAGAAAGATTTCATAATCATGTAGAAAAGCTTAGACTAACTACTGATTTTAATTTTTCATAGATTCACATTGACACTAAAAGCAACCAGAGTGGAAAAAACAAACACATCTTGCCTTCATTGTTTGTACCCCAAACCACCAATATCTTTACTAGAATAGCTGAAGTTATTAATTGGTTCCTCAGAGTCTACTCTCACTGGAAATATTGGTCTTCTCAGTCAGGCCTCAGAATAGCAGCTTGAGTCATTCTTCTAAACACTAAATTAAGCCAAGATATGTTTCTGCTCAAAATCTTCCAAATGTCTGCTCCACCCCCTTACATTAAAGGCCAAATCGGGACAGGGTGTCAAGGTCTTTCTTCTCTCCCGTTCACATATACAAATCTCTCAGACCCCTCTGGCCTCACTAGCTTCATTCTGTCACTAAGAAGCCAGTGTGTGCCCTCCTGCTTTGAGCTCATGCTCATTTCCTCATCTCAAGGGCTATGTTAGTCGCTTTCCTTGGTTATTTTTCCACTGGAACACAATACCCAACACATAGAAGAATAACAGTTTTATCTTGGTTCATATTTCCCTGTACTCAGTTCGTGGTCTAATGGCTCCAAGGCAGAAATGGTATGGTAGAATGACATGGCAGAATGACAAGGCAGAATGGTGTGGCAGAATGCTTGGGTAAAAAAAAAAAACTGTTTCCATAAATGGCAGCCATGGAACAGGTGAAGAAAGGAATGAGGGTAAAGGTAAACCTTTTCAAGTCATGCCCCTGGTGATCTACCTCTAAATGTGAAGTTTGAGGAACAATTTATATCTAGCTCATAATAAATATGGTCTTCTCAGTGGGAATTGATTCTTATTATGCAAAATTGTGAAGGCTGGTGTGATAGCTCGGCGGACTATGTGTGTGCTTAGGTAAGTGCAGGGCCCAGAGTTTGATTGCCTGGTTATGCTGGTCCTACCCCTGTGGTGCACTGAACCGGCCACTGAGACCACACATAGTGGCGCACGTCTGTAATCCTAGTGCTGGGGAGGCTGAAAACAGGAGGATCACTGAGAGTCCAAGATGCATAATGAGATACTGTACCCAATACAATTTTTTAAAAAATTTCAAACACTCCACTAAGCAAACACATCTCCCTGAGACTCTCCACAGCAAATATACATTGTGTTTGCTTTTTTAGCATTTTACATGTTTCTTTTATATTCCCCCATATTTTTCATTAGATGCAAGCTCTACAAAGGTAGGAATTTTTGTCTGTTATTTAATCATT
Source organism: Ctenomys sociabilis (assembly GCA_004027165.1). Taxonomy (NCBI): domain Eukaryota; kingdom Metazoa; phylum Chordata; class Mammalia; order Rodentia; family Ctenomyidae; genus Ctenomys; species Ctenomys sociabilis. Next base: position 9,173 of record PVKA01010063.1, on the reverse strand, counting down.
AGTTATTACTGCTTCTATAATTCCTGGTACATTATAGACATTCAGAGAATACACGCAAAATGAATAATTTTCCTGCCTCCTTCATTGGCCAGGCCTGCTAGTTGAAGAACTACAAACTACTATCTGTTTTTAATTAGCAAGGAGAGAAACAATTGATTGAAATTAGATTTAAATGCTAAAGAAATATGCCAGTCATTGAAAGGGATAAGGAATCAAAGAAGGCTGGCAGTAGCACACCCTGGCAGACTAGGACCTTCCTCGCCTCTAGGGACTAACCTGGCTCTCTGCACAGTGCTTGCCACCATGAAAATCCCCAAGTGCCTGCATCTTTGCACACTTTATGTGTGCCAGTTGACCAGTTGGACCTTTCTAGATCATGTGCCAATAGTATAGTTGTCAAGTGCCAGGGGATGTAATATGTCACTCCTGTCAGTTGCCATGTAAAAGCTTGGATTCTGCATCCCAGCAAAATGCATATAGTGAGTCATTTCCTGATGTATGAATTCATCTGGATTGTTGGCATCAACAATCAAAACCAAATACTTAAAAGAATAATCATAAAAGATGATTTGGAACCCATAAGAGTGACTTTGTTCTGCTTCATTGTAACTGATTTCTTTATAGTTTTCTAATTTTTAATGACATGAATAGGTAGATTAGCTATATAATGATTTTGGCTAGAAGAAGTTAACACTAAATCCTAGTAAGGTATTAAAATATTAGCCAAAATTCTCATTTCTCTTTGAGGCAGACATGAGCTGTAATCCATCAGTGCTCATATGCAGAATGAGATATGAGTGAATTGAGAAATCTTTTGGATATCTTCAGAGTAAACTTTTCTCCAAAAGATATCATGACATCTTTTGTGTCTTGGTACAGTCAGACAATAAAATTCAGAGCATCAATGGGAAGCAGATGCTCATCTGGCTGAGTCATTAATTATTCTCTTTCCTGTAGAGAAATAGTCATACATCATATTAGAGTCAAAATTTATTACACAAGCTTTTTTAGTTGGTGTGAGATTGTCCCAAAGATGAGACCAACAACCTTCCCCATCCTGTAGGCTGCCTTGTGACTTTTATGCTTCTCTCGTGCGGTTTGTTTTGCGCCTGAGTTGGCCTGGTCAGCTGCATGACTTTCAGACCTCATCCTTGAAACTGTGTGACAAGTCTGCAGTATTCAGCTGGGAAAACAACATACGAGGAAAGCCTGGCAAGATGGAAGTGAATGTGAAAAACACAAGAAGCCCCAGCCAATAGCAGCACCAATGGTTGTACACTGAGAATGAGGCCACCGGGGATCTCCTGCCCCAAAGGAGCCACCAACAGAAATCAGTCATATGATGGACTGGATTGACGGCATGAGGAGCAGAGAAATCAATCCAGCTGAGTCAGGCTAATATGTAGAATCACAGCAATAGTAAACTATACACATTAAGTTATAGATAATTGTACTATTTGACATATAAATTTTAAATAAAACGATCTTAATTAGATAACAATGTTAATTTATTCTTTAGAGACAATTAGAATTAAGGCAACCTCCTTTGGATTAAAGGAAGATTGCAATAGGTAAAATTTATCTGGCACCAGCTGAGTCACACTAACCAAATACATCCCAAGCCACCTCCATGCCTACTTCATCTACCACTGACTTCTGGGTATGAATGCTATACACCTTTGCCGTGGTCCACAGTGACTTATCTGACTAACTGTTTCTTCTCCAAAGTCTGAGCATTTCTTCTGACTTCTTTGGGCACCAATGGAAAAGGGACAGAAGCATGCTCTTCATGCTCTTTGATAACATGAATGTTGTAACTGACCTCAAGAGGCACTAATTCTCTTCCTTTACTCTTGTATGTCTCCTTCCATTCCTAAACCCTCTGGTGCAATCTTTTCATTATGATATATTTTCCAATGAGAATTTCATCCAGTGATATAGTATGTGTGGCCACTTGCATGGTGGGAAAGAAATTTGGGAATAAATGATTCCACTGTGCTGGGTGTTTTATTTTCTATGTTATGCTTTTCAGTAAACTTTATAATAGGCCTAAATCTTAGAAATATCTTAGGTATCATTTTCAGTGCATTCTTGTGTATGTACATTTTCAAAGATCCTTGTCAAAGCTGTAATAGTGTGCTAAAGAGGTGAACTAAGTAACACCATACACTTCAGTGAAGAAGCCTCCAAGGAACTGAAGTTTGGTCTTTGAATTTTTTCTTTTACTTATGTGCCTGGATGATCTTACTATGAGTAGTAAACAAAGAGTTGCTGCATATCTACCTTACTACTGTGTGCTAGGGCTGGGATGGCTGATTTAAAGACTATACTGGAAATACTCAGTGTAATTCTTCCCTTAGAAAGTGATAATATTCTATTCAAAGGAATAAAGACCTGTTGGGAGCCCCTGAAGCTGGAAATTGATCATATATGGGAAGGCAGGATGAAGCCTCCTTGCCTAAAGCAGTCACACTACTTTAGTCTTGAGAAAAACATGCAGCCTGGACATTGTGTGCTATGAGTCATTAGGCAATCTTGTGTCTTACGACTTTGCAAAGGTATAAGTAAATGCCCCTTCTGTTGTTCTGAGGCCCTTCACCAATCAGGCATGGTCCACCACCTGACCTGTTATTATCTCTTGTTTTTATTTTATTTTTTAATTAATTTTGTTCAGAAACAAATATCAATGAGACAGTTTCAAAACAGGTTAATAGGGCAGTTACAATAATTAATACATTGCATATTGTTGTCTTTGTAGTAGTTATTCACAGTACAAGATGCAGACATGCTGTCCTGTCCAAAAACTATTAGTACAAATCTTTCTTCTCATTGAATTAAGAGAAAGTAGCTGTATATGATATATGTACACCTATGTTTACAGCAGCACAATTTGTGGTAGCCAAATCGTGGAAGCAACCAAAGTGCCCATCACCTGAGGAATGGATAAAAAAGATGTGGTATTTTTATACAATGGAATATTACTCAGCCATAAAGAATGATAAACTCAAAACCTTCATATATAACTGGATGCCACTTGACTATACACTCATACGTGAAATAAACCAGACCCACATATGTAAGTATCATATAGTCTCCCTAGTGTAAAAACTCAAAAGAAGCAATAAAAAGAGAAAGTTGTTTTTATTTTCTAAATCTTCTCGCCATGTTCTCTTTGTGAGCGATAAATGATCAACAGCTCCCTACAGATCCAAACAAGAAATGATGAAAGGTGTAAACAGGAAAACATCTGGGCTCAGACCTCACCTGAGCAGTGCAAGCACTGCTCAGTGTTCTTCATGATACAGTTACTTGGATCACACATACTCGGTCGGGTCACTCCTGGCATATGAAACAACCATCAATGCACCTTCCAGTTAGACCCCCTCAGCCACTAAGAAGTCTGTCTCTCCTTGGTCATGCCACTTAGACTTGGTGTTCTACATCTCTTTGTCAACCTTTGTGAAAAGTCATGTTTCTATTAATATTCTTTGGAACAAAAATTCAATTTTATATACCAATTATATGAAAAAAGCAAAAATTACATGTGAAAATATTTAGTAGTAGTTGGGATCTGTATCATTAAAATAATTGAAAACAAAATACGTAAATATAAATGATTGGTCTCAAATAATAGTTTCTTCTTTTAAAGTTAAATAATGACTCAAAATATTTTAAATGAAGGGATTTTAACTTTTGATGCTCATGTTGTTCTGATTAAGTTTAGAGATCGTGTTTAAAATTCTGTGTGTATGAAGATCAACAACTGCACTCATAGCTCAAGTAGCAATTTAACGTCTTCTTAACTAATGGGTTTTATCCCTGTGTTAAAACACATGCCATGTACATTTTGCTTTTTGAGAACACAAGATGATACGCTATGAATTTCAAATAGTTATCTAAATGATAGTTTTTCATTTGTGTTACATTAGAATATCAAATGAACTTGGTGAAACCACCAACCCTCAATTAAATAAACATCTTAAAATATCTTAAAAACTGTTCAATTGGGCAAGAGAGGATAATAATGGGTGTGTGTGTGTGTGTGTGTGTGTGTGTGAAAACAATCCAAGTATGTTATATGCAAGTACAAACCTGCCAAAATAAAATTCATTACTTTCTATAAATATGCACTAGAAAAGAAAAGAAACTGACCTATTAAAATAACTAAATTTTCGAGTAGCTTCTGAGTAAATCTGGTCAGTGAAAACTCATCTGAAAGGAGGAATTTAAGTTTACACAGTCAAATAAATATGACCTCTTGAGTAGCTGTTTCAATCTCTGGTGATATTTTCTGCTGTTATTAATGTTTGTTCTATAAATGGATAAACATTTCCTCCAAGCTTCTGTTTTGTTACAAATGTGTTGTACCAAACAAAGGGCCATTGTTAATAACCATTTGATTAAAAGGTTCCCATTTATTCTTTATGTACTATTGTTTGCTTTTGATAAGTAATTTACCTTCTTTGATAACTAAGCACCTTGAAGAATTGGGAGGTGAAAATATTAATTTTATCTTATGTTCATTTTATCTTATGTTTTAAGTTCAACAACAGCATGTCTCCACAGTAATTTATCAGAGAAATTTTGTTTGACTGAAAACAGCGTCATAGGTTGATGAATAAACAACTCTTGAAGCTCACAATGACAAAGCTTTCTAGTGATGCATTGTAATTTAAAAAAAAAAAAAACGTGTCTTTGAACTTTTTCTGAACTGGGAAGCTGCTGAACCATATTTTATAACATGATTAATATGATTTTAGCAGATGGTTGATATGCTTTGAAAGTAATAAGAATTATAAGAAAATGTGATGAATCTATGAAAATTAAAAATTTAAAATCTTGTGACAGCAATTTATAGTCCTTTTCAAGTACGTTAATACAAAATAATTTAAACAAAATTTTGCTTAGAAAAAACAAGTCAATTCAGTGAAAATTTTTGAGGGAAAAACTGAAAAGTTAAACAGAGTATTTCTAGAATTGTCAAACATTCATTGTCTAAGGAGTAATAAGTTGGAGCTTCACATTTTGAAATTTTGAACTGTCACTTAGCTTAAAAATTATTTAAATGCAATAGTTTTGTCCATTATTGAATAAATATCATAACATGTACTGAGTAACTAAAATTTGAGCTTAAAAAAATGTATGTATTTAGTACAAGGTCTCACTATGCAGCTCAGACTCTTAGTGATCCTCCTGTCTCAGCCTCCCAGAGCTGTGTTTATAGTCTGTGCCACCACATTCGGTTTCAGTGGCCTGCACAGTATGTGTACTGGCAGTGGAACTCAGGTCCTTGTGCTTGCCAGGCAGATGCTTAGATCACAAAGCTATCTCCCTAGCCCACATTTATTGTTATTTTTAATATTATTATTATTTATATTTGTATTTCTATTTTGTGCAGGGTCTCACTACACAGCTCAGACTCCTAGTGATCCACCTGTTTTCAGCCTCCCCGGCACTGGGATTATAGGAGAACACTCCCATGCCCAGTGTTGATGGCCAGCTCAGTATGCCTGGGGGTGAGGCCTGCACAGCATGCAGTACTGGGGATCCACCCCATGTCCTTGAGCTTTCCTAAGTAGGCGCTTAGCCCACTGAGCTCTCTCCATGGCTCCTAAAATTTGAACTATTTTTAAATCATGGAATAATAGCTTAAAAATTTTAAAATCTCATAAAATCATAATGGACTATGAAAAACTTAAGTATTGAATAACTCCGATTCTGTTCTCTCATTTTTCTTTTTAAAGATGTCTGCATAATGTGCTGCCCTTATTATAGTCTGTAAACAAACAAAAGTGAACCAAAATAACCATATTTTTATTAAACTATGTGTAAGAGCATCCTTACTATGTATAAGGGTGGAAAATGACAGAGAAACCCCACGTTGCATTTGATGGAAGGTGCACAGGTTACTGAAAACCAGGTAAAGATTGAAAAAAATATATTAATTAGGATGGAGGAACTAATCTATATTAATTTAAAAACATCTTTCTAAAGTACCTTCATTTTAATAGAAATATCATTAAAGGCATTTTCACCTTCCCTCAAGGTGTGAAAATGATATTCAGATCAATACGTGTTAACTATATGAAAAAGTTACATTACTTTTGCTGATGAATGAAATTTTCCTATTACATTCTCCTTAAGCTTATATTTCAATTTATTGAGTTGTCTGAATGACTGTTCTAGACCAAACTTCCTGCAATGTTTCTGCTGCTGTAGTAAAGTTTACCTTGTGTCTGTCTTGAGGCTACAGCAATTTCTTTGGTTTGTCCAAAAAAAGAAAAAAAAATCAATGGATTCTAATTTATTAAACCCTAATTCTGGGAGAAGCAGATCTGACAATGCCATTTCTATGCTGCTGTGATTGAAGAATATAACTCGAAGATAAAACAGCTCCCAGTTATTTCTATGGAAACTGTGTGGGAATATTAGTATAACATTAAGCAATGTAGATCCATTATCTATGAAAATATTTCAGAGAGACTACTACATATGTGCAGGAGCCAAAGCCCATAGCCAAGATATACAAAGCGTGCCTAATCTGGGCGCTTTGCATGGTGCTAATCTAATCTCAAGACAGACTCTAGCTTTCAATTCACTTCTACAAATATTTGCTGAGCAAAAGCATTCAATATTTGCAGTACAAAAGAACCCAGCACTCTGCCAAACACAGCGCTTTGATCAAAAGCTGAAATCTGTGCTTAACTTGGGGTAAAACTTTTCAATTTGTTCACTGGTAAAAAGAAGAGACTGAATTAAATGACAACTAAGGTTTTAAAATCATATTGTAGGATTGGCTTGGGCACAGTGAAGAGAATGCTCTCATCTATGTCTCTTTTTCACTAGTAGGGTGGAAAATGACAGAGAAACTACACTTTGCATTTGATAGAAGGTGCACAGATTATTGAAAAGAAGAATTGCTGAGGGAGGCAGGCAGGAAAGTGGTGGAGGGCAGCAACTAAGGATGGGGAATCTCTGGGTGGAGGCTTTGCCCTTTATGCAGCATAAGTAAGAAGGTTACCTGGGGCTTCAGTTGTCTCACCTGTAAAATGGGGATAATAACTATATTTTTCTTGGAAGGGTGGAAATGTAAATGAAGCTCTTAGAAACCTTAGAACAATACCTCACAGATTACACAAAAGGGTTGTCTATTGCTATTCCAGATAAATGAGAAAGGATGGGTGTCAAAGGCTTAGGTTCAAACCCCCCAGCTTTGATGTTCACAAGGGCATGTATAATTAGTAGTAGATATTTCTCAGATTACTTTTACATTTATATATATAAATAAATATCTAGGCTATAGCTCATCACCAACAGTGTCTGCCACAGCACACGTAAATTAGTAAGTAGTGCAGCCAGGATTCTACTGCTACTTCAGTATCCAAAATTTAGTAAAGATAGAAACTTAGACATTGGGAAAAATTGAGAAATATGTATGTATACATACATGTACAGAAGTCTGTAGGTACTGGATCTTGCATATAACAAGCTTATAAAGTTTAAATGTTTGGAAACTAATATTTAGAAGAATTTATGGCTTTTAAGAGCTTGGCTAGAAAACATAGTCAATAAACGTTAGTGCTTATTATCTTTTAAATTGTCCTTCTACAGAACTGGAGCAACCATCTACACAGCTGGAATATTTATTAAAATGTTAACTTCACTTTTCCGTGCAGTCTCCAAAGCAGCAAGGCAGAGCAGGTCATTATCAGCCACATCCTCGAGGCGGCTTCTACCCCTGGGGGTCATCCCCAGGCTGTTCGAGGTACAACAAAGTTTATGCATTTTGAAGATGTGTGAAGGTTGTGAACAATAGTTTTCAAGAACTTATCATAGAAGATAAGGGAAGAAAATTGATGTAATAAGATAGCTGTGAATGAATGTACAAGTCCTGTGGCAATTGTTAAAAACATTTCTTTGCCTCAGGTATGATGACATGGCACTGTAGAAGGAACAGTGAAGAGAGTGGTCAAGAAAACATGAACAGAAGCAAATGATGAAAATATTTGATGTTGAAAAATACACAAGTTATGTAGAAAAATAGACTTGACTAATTATAACTGAATAATAAATTATTTTAAAATATAAAAAACAACTTCAATATATAATATAATAAAATCATATTCAGTAGTGTAATAAGATTTTTTAAATAATAAAGTTAAAAGAGAAAATTGTTTGCTCATGTCATAAATATGACTATCTTAAAGGATTACAGGAAAATTAATAATTATAACAATGAAATAGAATTCATTGGAATGAAAAGTTATTCTCCACTTAAACTCAGTTAATCAATTAAATCCCAATCAGCATAGATTCTCAATTTTTTTCAGAAATCACTTGCTTAGAAAGGAATTCATTTTGACTTGGCTGAAATTTGAAGTTCCAGGCTCTTCAAAATCATTCTCTAGGGGCCGGGGAGATGGCTCAGTAGAACAAGTGCTTCTCTGGTAAGCACAAGGGCCTAACTTCAATTCGCGGTTCTGAAAAAATAAAATCATTCTCTAATGACATTGTTGTCTAGGGACTGATGTCCAGTACAGTGGGAACAGCTGTGTGTCTTTGGAGATTGCACAGGTGATTGAACTGTGGTCACTATTTATACCTTCAGTTATAAAGAGTATAAACAAAATTCTTTTATAGAAAGATATTGGGTGACTTCTATATAAAATAGTCATAATGATGATGTTCTAATCAACTCCAATATGCTCTTTGAAGATTTTTCTTTCATTTTGGTAACAGGCTTGGAACTCAGGACCTTACTCTTGCCAGGAAGGTGCTGTACCACTGAGCTAAATCGTTGGCTCAGTTTAAAGCCTTTGATAGCATTAGCACACACAGTTCCATGCAAGACCCTCAAAGGGATAACAACGTAACTATTGCCTCTCCCAATCGTTTTCTAAATTTTTCTTCTTTGCCTCTCCATGTATGGTGTTAAATGCAAATCAAAAACAATATTGAGATGTTATCTCATCCCATCAGTCCTTATGACATGTACATTGTCATCACTAATCCTTGGATCTTGCTGTATTGTTACCTAAATTGGTACAGATATTGATGAAAGTCTAATGGATAATCATAACACTTGATCACATGTTTCTCCTGCAGCTTGAAAGTTCTTAAAAAAGATATCAAATGCCTGCTGCTACCACCCTTTTAAATTGCTATCTTTTGAA
>PVKA01010062.1:0-65804 GCA_004027165.1 Ctenomys sociabilis | reverse complement strand
TTGAATCTTTGATATAATTCAGCTACATAAAAACCTGTAAATATAATATCATGTATGCACCTTGTACAATACCAAAACGTTATGAAAACAGTTTGCAATGTATTATTTCATCGACTCTGTATGGTTATGGTGTTTTGAAACTGTCTGATTGACATTTGTATTTCAATAAAATAAAAATAAATGGAAAAAAAAATAAAAAAAAAAAATAAAGGAAAGCACCGGGACCAAGGTGTGGTGGTCTAAATCTTTGTGACTCCTCAAATTCACACGTAAACATCTGACTCATCAAGGTGACGGGGATGTTATATCATAGCCAGATGTGTTGTTAGACATGCAGGTGTGGTGGCACACACTTGGAATCCAGCACTTGGGAGGATGACACAAGAGGATCACTGCAAGTTCAGAGTTAGCCTGAACTACATAGTAGTTCTAAAACTTAAAAAAAAAAAAAAAAAAAAACCAAGGAGAGACATACACATTGGTTGGAAGAAAAAGGTCACTGGGTTAAGGCCTGGAAGGTTGCATGTGCTTCACCAGGTACTCCCAAGGTTCCTATTTCTGAGGGTCAAAAACTAGCTCCATGCCGTCTTTGATTATCTTTTTCCTCCTACCTGACAGGAGGCTGCCCTCAGTGCTCACGCCAAATTGCGCTCTAACTAGCAAGTGGTGAGAATTCTAGTTGCTGGGTGACCTAAATAACATGCAGCATTGCCAGTTTTTTAATTAGAATTGTAACTAGAGTAGTTGAACAGTTACCTTAAACCAGTGATGTTGACCCCCATTTCATTGAATGGCTGGCTATTTGAACATTCAGGCTTGTAATTCATGGTCTTAACAACTGTGCTACAACACAGCTCTAGTGGGTCAGGTGGCTAGCAGGTGAGCATGTTTCTGAGTCCTCTGTTCTATTCCATTTGTCAATTTTTTGTCTAGCCTTGTGCCCATACAAACCATCTTGCTACAGTTTTATGAATTAGTTTTTACACGAAAAGTCAACTCTACCAACTTCTGTCTTCATCGGGGTTGCCATGGCTGACTGTGATACAGGGAAGTAAAACTCCCAACCTGACCTGGCTGAGTTTGTGTTCTCTAAAATGAAGAATGAATTTAGAAATAAATGGAGGTTGATGGTAAAACTTCATTGGAAAGAAAAGGATAGAGAGGGATAGCAGGGGGAACCCAAGCAGGTTGCCCTGGAAGTTGCCTCTTTCAGGTTATTTTTATAGGCAAAACCTATGTGGGGCTAAGGTAGAGAAGAAGGGATCTCGCTTAGGTGGATGTGGGGTGGGACAAAACTATGGTCAACCAATGGGATGGCAAGCACCATTGCTCAGGTAAAATTGGTTACTCCCAGGACCAAATGGGGCAGCGAGTCACGGAATAAGCTGGCATGAATATGGGACAGGGTCTCTTCCCATTGGGGGTTGGACTAGTGACTCACTTGGGTCTTTCCAGGTGATTGATACTTACTTCGAATATCAATCCCAGGTGCTACTCTTTCAGTATTTGTTTAGCCTTTAGGTCTTTAGGTCTTTAGGGCTGGTTCATAGCAGGAGCACCCTTCCCTCCAATAGCTGTCTTTGTCTTCTGCGTTATCTCCTTCAAGGACCTGGCCCTGTCTAACTGCCTAAAATATTTCTACCTAATTTAGCTGCCTGAAACATCCTTAGATCTTCTATCTAAACTATAAGTTTTAAAATATTTATTTCATTTTCTGATGTATTTTCCCTTTTCCAGGACATGTTGCTATGTCACTGTGGGCTATTCAATGCCTCCCTGAAGAATGCCCTAGGATTTCCTGTGGTGAGACTTTACTAGTACAAATTCTCTCACCCTTTGTTGAACTGGACATGCCTTTATATCATGTTTATTTTTAAAAGATATTATCACTAGGCATGTTGTTCTAGGGCTAGAAGTAATTTTATTTTGGAACTTTAAAAGGCACCTCCCATTCACACATGCATTGTTCTTCCTCCTCTCTCAAGTTTTGTCCCAACTCAGTTTCTCTACAGCTTGTGATTTTTTTTTCTAATCTATGTGGTTGTCCTTGTATAATGCTTAAGGTCAAGAGATTAGAGAAGATTGCAAAGAATGAGAATCCATAGTTTCGGTATGGCTATGGGAACATACATTCTCCATGAACTTCCAGTAGGATAGGACTGGTGCATGACCTTTGAAAACAACTGAGCCATGCACATCTAAGTCCTTTATGTCATTAGAACCCAGGTGACAAGGCAATTTAACTTGACTTTAGCTTAAAACTTCATCTTAAAGATTTTTGCATCATTTAACCACAGGTATGAAGTTGGCCTGCTGTTTAAAATAATTAAAATATGGAAGAGCAAATTCCTAAATACCTATTATTATGGATTATCACGAGCTATGTCACTGCAAAAAAGGAAAATTTGGCTTATACTTCAGGACATTGAAAGTAACAATCTATACACACTGCTAAGTACCAATAACAGCTTGTAAAAACATATGTGGAGTAAAAAAGTACATTGCAAAGATAAATAAATAAAAAATCAAAAGGTATGTTTCATTGTCTCCTGGCAGCCATAATTTGCATAGAGGAAATAATGCTTAGCCTTTTTTTATTTTGTGAAAAAAACCAAAATTTCACAACAAAATAATAAGAAAATAATAAGCCAATACACCATGTAACACTACATTCAAAGTAGTTACTAAGAGCACAAAACATGAATCAAAACGATTCTTACAACAAATACACAAAAATTTTATTTTTTATTTTAAAATAGCCTTTGAATTTAATGTTTTTCCTTTGACTACGTTTACACTTATTTTTTTGGAGTTTTAAAAGTTTTATGTGGTGTGCCTATGCATGGAATTATTTAGATTTATCTGGTCCGGAGCTGTCTCAATCCAGTTTCTATGGTTACAACAAAACTAAGCACCGTTGGGTACATTGTATGGAAAGAAGCCTATCTGGCTTCCGTTTCTGAGAATTCAAGACGTGGTGCCAGCATCTTGGTGGTTCCAGCGAGGACCTCGCAGTGGCTGACCTTACCATGCTGGGGACCTGAGAAGGAGCGATGATTTCCACGTTTGAAAGGGAGAGTCAAGGGAGGTGCCAGTCTCCCTGGAAGAACCCATTGAGGTGGAAACTGATCAAGTCCCTTAAGAGCTTCCCTAACGCCTTTCGAAGGCAGTGCTTCTGGGATCTGTTCATCTTCCAGCAGGCTCCACTTCTTCTCAGTTCCACCACCTAACACCCCCCTCCAGCTGAATGAAGCTCCCAGGGCATGAACTTCTGGGGCACAGGTCACATCTGATCACAGCAGAGACCATAAAACTTTGCCAAGGTGTGGTTTGATGTCAGCCTAAGAGAAATGTCAGGCAGTGTGTCTGCTTTTGGCTCCTCCTCCTGTTCCCGTCTAACTATAAGCCTGTTAGACTATTTACCATGCCTCACATGTCTCAGCAACTCGTGCTATAATCTTCAGCAGTGTTTCACTGCATCTCCATCTGTAGGTTTTCCTACCAAGCTTTCATCCGGCATACTCAATCTCTTTTCAATCCCTTTTCTGCTTTTTCTAATCTACTGTTTAATCATTTGTTAAGTTTTAGTGTAACTATTGCCATAAATGTGTTCTATAATTTTTGTTTGGTTATTTTTATAGTTTCTAAATTTCTATTGAAATTTCGATCTTATTTTCTTAAATATATAAATCAGAGTTATTTTGAAAATCCTTACTTTAAGTTGTATATGACATGTGTATCTGTGTCTTCTGTTTCAGTCACTATCTTTAGTCTCCTGGCATGGATGACAATTTTTTTATTCAGTGCTGGCCATTATGCATAAAAACCATGAGGCTCTAAATGATGTTATATAGAGAGTTGTTCCAACCTTTAGATATAAATGACCCCATTTATTCAACTATTCAATTACCAAGGCATTGGAGGATAGGTGTACAATTCTGTAATGTTTGCCTATGTTTCTTTTTTTTTTTTTTTTTTTTTTTTTTTTTGTATTTTAGTACAGGGTCTACAGGGTCTCACTACATAGATCAGACTCATAGTGATCCACCAGTGTTCAGCCTCCCAAGAGCTAGGATTACAGACATGTATCACAGCGCCCAGTCTCAATTGCCATCTCAGTCCCCCCAGGGATGGGGCCAGCATGGCACACCAGGGATGAAACCCTGCCACTGCATCTGCCTAAGCAGGTGCTTTAATTTGCTGAACTATTTGGCTGGCTCTTGTAATGCTTGCCTGTGTTTGGTCTGGACTTAGTTCTACCTGGAGCACAGTCCTTCCGCTCAATTGAAATGCGCTCATGAGTTTTGAGCAGCCAACTCCTTGGCTCTCCCTGAAGTCTAGTTTTCCTTTTCTAGTACCATAAAACTGCTTGTGTATTTTTTCCTCTATGTCATCATTTTCCTTCTTTGCTTATGCAAGATTTTGTGCAGCTCAGCTTTGAGCCAGCAAATGGTATGAAAAACATAGTGGAATACAATGTCTCTGTCATTGCACTTCTCTGGAATTTTACCTGTCCAACTTGAAAGTCTTTGAGACTCTGAACTTTCATTTTCAGTGTATTGCCGTGGTACTTTTGAAAGCTGGATGCCGGCTTCTAAGATTTAGCTGACTCGGCTGTGTTCTAATCTCTTCTAAGATATGCATCTAATGCATCTGAAATAATTTAAGCCACTTGAATGCCCTATTTATGGTGATATTCACAGTAGCCAGGATATGGCAGAAGCATAGATGCCAACTGATGAAAGAACAAACGAATGAATGAAATGTAGAATATAGAGGACAGTGCAGTAGTATGCAATAATAATGGAAAACAAATTATTTTCATTTGCAGTAAAGTGAGTGAATCTGGAGACAATGATATTGAGACAGATATCGTATATTCTCCCTAATCTGTGGAATCTAAAACAGGATCACAAGAGAATAGATGAAACACTATTATTGAATGTGAGAAAAGCAGGGAGGAGGGAGGAAGGGTGTAAGGGCAGTAAGAGAAGGGAAGAATATGAACAAAATACATGCCTTGAAATTCTTCAGAATGTGAAATGAGGGGGAAGGGTGGAAAAAGAGGAGTAATGGGGGGTGAAAACAATCAATGCATGTTTGTGGGCACTGTGACTTGGCTGGAAATGAAATTAATTGGTCTGTACAACCAATAAAGAAGGAGTAGAAAATGTTACTTGTTTTCACATTTCATCAAGAATATGTGTTCTTGAAACAAATGTTCTCATAGAAACTGCCTTTCAAAACAGGAAGCAGAAGCCCTAAACAATTTAGATTTCCCCAACCAAGCTTCCACAGCAGGACTGACAATGAAGAACACGGCGGCATGGCGGAGAGCAGGTCTGGGTAGGGCTGTGCTGCTACATGCTGGACAGCTGGGGAAACAGAGTCTGATGTGCAGACTTTCCATTTCTTATGACTTGAGCATTATGGCAATTCCCAAGCTGCCCATGTGGTGTCACTGAACACAGATTGGAGAAGAGATGTACACAAGTGTGTGCTGGGAGGAGGTTGAGCTGGCTTTATCACACCATGCCAGTGTGTCACTGGGTTTCTCTATCCATGTAGGACTAAATGTTCCTCCTTACAAGGTTATATTTGGTGCAGTTATGAAACTCCTTAGTTTTTCAATCACAGAACCTTGCTCAGCCCCCAGTTTGATATTTATAGATATCATCTCATACCTTTATCTACAGGTGTAGAATTCTACATAACATGGTGGAATTCTACCAATGGGTCCACTTCATCATGAAGAAGATGTGGACAGGGACCTAGTGTCCACTGTTGTCCTATGATATACCACACCATCCAGAATTAACAAGCTTCATGGGGTGCAAAAAGATTCTTCTGAGTTCACAGTTAGAAGAACCACTAACGAGGCTGTGTAGGTCAGCATTTTCACTGCTGGCACAAAACACCCACTGCCCAAAACTTAAACAAGAGAGATTCATTTGGCTTATGGTTCATTTGGCTTAGGTTCCAGTCTGTAGTTGGCTAGCTCCAGAGAAATGTCATGGTGGAAAGGGAAATGGAACAAAGCTATTACTTTATAATAGCTGGGAAGCAGAGCCCTGGGGAAAAGAGTCTGCCAAAGATATGCCGGATGAAAGCATGTCCACCTCCTCCAACTGGGCTCTGCTCCAAAGAGTACAGTCAGGTATGAACTCCTGGATGAATCCACTGAGGAGTACAGTAGGCCCACGATCAAATCACTTTTCCAGGAGTCTAAATCTAATCAAGTTGATAAATAAAATTAATTGATACAATCAATTTCCTGTGAGAGTTGGGTGGCATCCCTAAATGTACGGTGCATAGCTATATAATACTTCCCATACATACAGAAGGAATACTTGGCTCTGGAATCAAAGAAGCACAGGCACACTTGACCCTCCTCCTATCACTACTCCCAATAATCCATCAAGGGTGTGTGCATTTTATAGTCTTGAAATTGTGGGCTCTTTAGGCTGCCTCATTAAAACATGGATATTATAGAACACAGCAAGTCTACCAGTGAACTTTTGAGCTACAAGTGCTGCCAAAATAAATAAGCTAAACTTCCTGTGTCAAGAAATCAACAGGTAAAAAGAATTGCTAACTTGGCAAGCACCATTAAACTTCATTTGTAAGAGCTGTTTTATATGAGGACAATGGCAAATACTTGCAGAAACTGGTACACATTCCAGGAGTCCTAGGGCTCCCTTGCCCCATTGCAACAGAACATGAGAAGCTTATGATTTCCAAAGATTCTAGCCCCAGGTAAATGAAGGTTGAACCACCGATTGAGCCACCATAATAGATGCTAGATGAACAGCTGAGGGTGGGCAATATACAGCACGAATGATGGCCATATAGGAGTTAAGCGCCAGTTGCCAGGAGATGGAAGGAATGAGGAGGAAGGGGAGGCGATGGGGAAGCTATAATCATTAAGGTGCACTGTCTACATGCACCAACTTCTCATGATAAATGCAATCACTGTGCACTGCAAACATGTACATCTTTTTGATTTAATGTTTTTAAGTCTCCACTGTTATCTGAAGCCCTAATGTAGCAATGGGACTGCACCTCTCCCCACTCACTCTTGTCAGCCATCTGTGTGTGTGGAATCCATGGTGGAGCTGCTCCTTAAGCACAGGCAGAGAGAAGGAATGTGTTTGGATGAGAGTAGCAGCCAGGAAAGGGCCCCAGCCACTTCCTCTACTGACAGCCCCAGCCTGGGTCCTTCTGGATCTGGCACAGTGCTCATCCAAGAATACTTTCCTCCCAGTCAATTCATAGGGACAGCCATACACCCATACTTGCTCATTCTTATAGCCTATGAGACTTGAAGGTACAACTTATACTGAAGTCTCCACTGGCCTGGCCAAACCATCTAAAAACTTGATGGCAGTCTGAGATTCTTCCCTCCCAATCCTTTCTTCTTTCCTCTCTTCACAGCTGTCAAACAAGCAGCATAGTCCGAAAGGGTTTTCCTGATGGTGAATGCTTTCTCCCCCCGAGACTCCATACCTGCTCCCCCACTACACCTGTCCCATAGATAATTTTGTCTTAGCCTCTGCCCCTTGTTGTATCCAGCACTAACACATTCTGAAACCTGATGTTCTCCTTGGGCTAAGGACCAATGTCAGTAGAAGACCATTGAGAGGGACCTCATCACAATGTAGAATGAGAGATTAGTGACATCTTAGCAAACACCGGACAGAAGTAGTTCAAGATCACATGGTTAACAGTTGGAAGTACTGCAGAGACTAAATGGGATGAAGACAAGGACCCACTGGATCAAAGATTTGCATTACATTGACAGAGAAATCACATTCTTGTTTGCCACAGAATGTCCTGTGCTTGCTTCCTGAGACACCAAATCAGCACCACGATGTTTACTTTTCTTCTAGGCAACATCAGTATCTTTGTATGCAGTCATATAGCCTGGACTTCAAACACCTGTGTATATTCATGACTTCCCTTTCAGCGCATCTTGGCTCAACCATTGCTTATATGGTAATTTTTCCAGTTATCTACTGCTACCTAACAAATGCATCTATAGAAAAGGAGTGAAATCCTATCATTTTACTGTGCTCAAAGATCTTAGGGGTCAGGTGTTTAAGAAGAACCAAATGGATGGCATATCTTCTCAGTGATGTACAGAGCACATGCTGGAAAAGCTCAAATGGAAGGATCAGAACCACTGCAGTTTGAGCTTAGCTGAATTTTACCTGGAGCACTTATATATGACCTCTCTGTGGCTTAGACTTTGCCCACATGTGACAGCCTTGACATGATTTTAAGATTCTCAGAATGGTGGTCCAGAGCTCCAAGAGTGAATATTGCACTGAAATAGGAAAAAAAATTGTATGGCTTGTCTTGAGCTAGCCTTGAAAGTCATGTAGGATCACCCACTCTCTTACCATAATCCACTACAAGGATTGATAAAATTCTTTCTTAAGAGAGCAGGCAGTAAATATTTTAACTTTTATGAAACAAGATTTAATAACAAGACTATTGAGTCAATTCTTACATAGGCAATTCAAATATGACCATTTAAACATTTTTTAAAAAAAATATTAATTCACTTGATTTAAAAAACAGAGTTCTGGCTAGAATTTACCCACAGGATGCACCGTGTGGACTCCTGATGTATTGACCAAAAGTTCAAGGAAAGGTAAATTTGAGACCGTCTCTTGGCTGGAAGAGTCCCAACACATTTATATTCTTGAGGCCAGTAAGATGGCTCAGTGGTCTAAATGCCTGCCTGGCAAGTGCAAGGACCCGGGTTCAATCCCCAGTACCACATGCTATGTTGACCCCTCACCAAGCCAGCTGGCCACTGAAACTGGGTGTGGTGGCACACATCTATAATCCCAGCTCTTGGGAGGCTAAAACAGGAGAATCACTGTGACTCTGAGCTGTATAGCAAGACCCTGAACCAAATACATACAAACTTGAAGCCCTCACTTAAAGCCAGCACAGTAATCCTCTTCAGCAGTAACTTTTGCAGGTGTAGGATTAGTAGACTAAAGTTGACAAAAGGCAACTGGGAAGAGGCGAGAAAATACAAATTTCTAAGTATTCAAGCAAGAAAAGAATGGAGAGTATATATGAAGAGCCATATATATGGATATTTTTTTCTCTTTTTCTTCTCTTTCTCCTTGTTTTCTCCCCCCTTTACTTCTCCCTTATGCACTTGCTTTCGAGACAAGCACATACATCTGTAACATGAGTAAAGAAGCCGCAGGTCTATGGATAGCACCAGGTACCCAAACAGGTGTTGAAACTCAGTTCTCTTCAGGGATCCTCCAGGTAATTGAGAGGCTGAAATCTGCTACTATAAGAAAATATTCTTTACTTCTGTAAATAAATATGTTCTCTCTGGCTTTTCTAAGAACAGATTGCATTGTCTTACTCCAATTTTAAATAATTTCCTCTTAATTCTACCAAAATAAAACAAATTCACTAAATATGAAGATAAATCACTGTTGGCACTGAACAAATGGCTTTGGAAAGTAGCAAGAATAGAAGGGAATGTAGCCAGTGTGTGCAGACAGACAGGTGGTCCCCGTCTCAGAGCAGCAGGGGTGATTCAGCCCCTGGGATCACTGTATTTTTCTAAGTTTTGAGAAGCCTCTCCATTTTCTAAAAATCTGTAAATCTGAAATTGGATTTATGGAATTTTTCTTTCATTTTAAAATTTCTAATCTTAAGAACTCATATATATATATATATATATATAATATATATGTGTATATATAACATATATGAATTTATATACTTAAAAATAATGTATTCTATGTGTATTCTTTTAAATCTGTAAGTAAGATTTAATCTCCTAAAATTGGAAGTTGTTTATAATACCAGTTTTTGGTTTGTTTTTTTAAAGATTGACTATTGAACACGGGTCCAGAATCCCTGTAGTGACTGAAGTAAAAGATACTGAACTCTGCTAGAAGAAAGTAAAATTGTCACAGTGCTGATTTGTCTTCCTGGGAATCATATTCTGAGACAGAGCTTAGTGTGTAAGAAGCTTATTAGGAATTGCACTCCAGATGAGCACCGTGGAAAGGCAAGGGAGAAGCAACCCTGGCAAACAGAGAAGCAGAGCTGTGGTTCGGTCTTGACAGAAGCTCCCACCGACTCCATGGGGAATGGTCAAGGTTGGCCCTTGCAGCCACCACACACTGGGATGAGAGGACCTAGCTCTGCACCTCCACATCCAACCAGCACTGAATGTGGCTGACTCCAGGAAGAGCACAGGGCCAGCACAAGAGGTGGTTGCCCTTGCTGTGTGGAGTCCAGAGGGAGGGTGATGTGTTTGATTAGAAACACTGATTACTCAACAGAGATAGAGGGACATGTGTGTGGGTTTCCCAGTAGTCATTCAGGTTTTCTTAGAAGACAATGTACCTCCTCTCCTGAGCAGTGTCTTTGAATTGTACATAGAGATTTTTTTGAAGGCAAGTTGGATACTGTCTCTCTGGGCAGAACTATTATAAACGTAGACCCTCCAGAATCTTCCCAAAAGGTTCATGTATTCAGACACTGGGCTTCAGAATATTATTTGATCACAGGGGTGCTATATTTATCAGTGGGTTAACACAGAAGGCAAATCTCTCTCCCCTGCTCTTCCCATCTCTCTCTGCTTTCTGGTTGCCATGACATGAGCAGCTTTCGTCTTCTAGAACCTTCCATTGTGCCCTGCCTGCCTTGGAACTAACTGACCATGGACTAAACCTGGGAAGCTGGAGTGAACCTCTTCTCCTTTAATTTGTGAGAGCTGGGTATTGAGTCTCCATGATAAGAAAGTAACTAAAACGCCAATCCATCCATTTCATAAATGAAAACCCTTGGACTCAGACCAGTGGGGTGAATTGCCTTACGATCGCATCCCTTCCAGCTAATCCCTGGTAGGTAGAGAAATGGGCTGAGAACTCCTCCTTCATTGCTGCCTTCCCCACTCTGTGCAGCTCTGTGCTACCTCTACATTTTCCCATGCTTTGCAATCTGGACCCTTACATTTCACTACCAGTTGTGAGTATGATGTACATGGATACTGATGAGTCACACAAGACACCTCCTTTAACGAGTGAAAAACAATTAAAGTATTATTCAGCTATAATTTATGGACTGTGTCCAGGCAAAAATGAGAAATTCAATTAGGAAAGAGCACTATCGATTAGGATGCTGTGTCACAGCTCTGAGAGTCATTCAGGATAATGCTCAGGCTCCTCTAAAATGAGGAGATAGACACACAGTGCACATAACATCTCTATTTATGAGCCAACTACAACATATCCCAAGCTGCCTCTGTCACCCCTCCCCATTCCCCCAGCTCTACAACACTGACAGATCTAAATATGAAGAAGAAAAATGTCTCCGGCAGGCTGTTATTTTGCTGCCTGAATTGTGTCAGGGAAGTGTAAATATAATCACATTTTATCCGCCAATCTGAAATGGATTTCAGAGGAAGGGATCACAATGTTAGGAGAAATCTTTTTCGTTGTAGCATGCCTTGATTGAAAATAACTCCCTTGTTACCATCAGTAATGTGTTCAAGGGAGAAAAAAGCGGTGCAGTTCATGACAGAATTACTAGGCAATTCAATCACAACTCCGTGCCTCGCTCTTCAGGTTAGAATGGAGACAGGTAAGTCCAAGATTTGCCTCAAGAGCATGTGGACCGTTCTGGAAATCCTCCCTGAGACACGTACATCACAGTGGCGATGCCAGGAACCGTGGCAGAGACACCAGCCTCTCCCGATTGTTGTTGTTTAGTTAGTCTTTAGGTATTCTTGTGCCTTCACAAGTCAGCTTTTAATTTTAGAGGAAGAGAAGTGAGCCCTTATTCTTCTTTCTGATTCCTAAATCCACTGCATTTATAATTTTATACTTACTTCCACTTTAATTTGCTATTAAATGCATATACATTTCCCAATCACACTTCCTTTTCCACTATCAATACTAGCAATAAGGAGAGATATTTCCATTCCCAGAAACACCCGATATTTGGTTGGAGTACAAGCTTTGTTGTGTGTTTATCTGCTTTGTGTCACAGTAGCAAACTGCTTGAGATCATTAAACTTAATAAGGAACAAGGTTTGGTTCATGGTATTAGAGGTTTCGTCCATATTTGCTTGACTTTGTTGCTTGAAGCCTGTGGCAGCATAAGACAGCATGGAAAGAGTGTATGACAGGGGAGGTTCATTCACCCGATGATGGCTGGGAGGCTAAAAGACAAACTGGAAGGAACTGGAGTCCCAATCTCCCCTTCAGGGCCACATTCCTCATGACCTCACTTCCTTCCACTTATCTAAATTTAGAAGTGGGCCAGGCTTTGAGGCTTTGCCCTCTGTTCCCCCCTTTTCAAGGTTCTACCACCTTCCAATAGCACCACAAACTGCAGACCAAGCCTTTGGGAGCCGCTCCAGACCCAAGCTATGGGAGTGTGTGCAGAAAATATGCATGTGTTCATTCAGCTTGTAAACTTATTTAATGTCAGGCACGAGCGCATCAATAGCTTTTCACCCTTCTCTACCGCTCCAGCTCTTAAGCATATAAAGTCACCCTCAGGGAATAAGTAGCCCTTGAAGCATTGTAAAATGCATGAAGGACCATTCAGGCTACCCGTACAGCAGCCTGCTCCCGGAGATCAAAGTCTGTTCCAAGCTGCTCGCTGTTGTCACAGCACATGTAATGTTGCTGGAATTAAGAACAGCGGAGAGTAGCAAAGATCACCTCCGGTGTCTGCCAATAATGTGACTTGACATTTTAAGCCGGTCCCCTATTCCTTTTGCTCTTTTCACCGAGAAATATCCACATGACACCTCCTCAAAATTGTCAAGGCAGAAATATAGCCCTAATCCTCCCTGCATGGGCATTCAAAGAAAAGAAACACCAGAAATATTCACTACATAGTTCCATTCTTGGATATAAAATTACTTATCTAAATTTAGAAGTAGGCCAGGCTTTGAGGCTTTGCCCTCTGTTCCCCCATCTAGTGCATGAAAGCCCCTGTGCTGGACAAATTTTCAGGCTTGCTTGGAAGGGGGCATTTAACCCAATTTGATCTCCCAGTGAATATATCAGGTGCTGATTCGCTGCTGCTGGGGGAGCCATGCTGCCCGCCCTGTGGCTTCCAGGCACTTTGAGAAAGATTCTTTTTGATGTCAGTGGGAGCTCTGTTTCCAAAAAGCAATGACAACACAAGAACCTGCAAAGAGAAATGGAGAGCCGAGGTCTCTGTTTCAGAAAATTTCTCCCCTGGCTCGGCAGCCAATAATACGCGCTGTGCCCAGGGGTAGCAATCACATTGCTTCAAGAGATCTGGGTGGAGATTAGAAGGGGGTGTTTTACTGGTATCAGAGAATTGTCATCAGGATGGTTAGCCCATATATTTTAAAGCAAAACACCTTCCAGCAGGGAGCAGTTAGTAAAGTCATCACTTAAGGCTATGTTGATTTTTTTTTCTATCATCTCAGCTAGTGTTCTAATAAAAAAAAAAAAAGTACAAGTTCCTAAACGCCACCAAGTTGTGTCAATCTATAAAAGAAAACAAATTTGAATTTCAAATATTGATTTCACCCTGAGCTCTGCTGCCCTGCCATACTCCCTGTGAACACCCAAAATTAGGACCTTAGGTAGGACTCAAATTAAAACAAATGGTCACCATTTACACTATCATCCTGCAGGAGTCTGATATGTTCAGGGCTCTCTCTGCCACAATGTATGCCACTTAGCTACTGTTGCATTGCAAATTTGTTCCCAAACTGATGGAGCACAACTCCACCATTAGTAACTCACATTGGTGGGCAAAGGAAGGTGAGCTATGAGGAGTTTCTTCTGTGGTTGTGGCTCAATCGTGTGGTCAACAGGAAAATAGTAGATAGCTATGCTCAGAAGACTGGTGCTTGCTTGGCTGGTGGGGTGGGTGGGACAGAGTAACCTATCATGGAGAGCTAGAGTATTATAGGCAGCCAGATAGCGCTGGGCCTCAGGAGAGTCAATACAAAGATGAAAACACATCACAACTGTTGGAAGAGACAAGGCCTCAAGACAAACTAGAACGACAAGGCCTACCTGTCACCCCAAGAGATAAGTGGTAACTTCTGGTCCAGTAAAATCTAGATAGACATCAGTTGCCTCAGCAGATGACCAAGACCCCCAGACTCATCCCTTCCTGAAAAGCTCTTTGTTCTTTCTATGTACACTTGCTAAACATGGCTTGTTTTCCCCCTTGGATCAACAATACCATGTGCAGAGGCCAGGGGTTAGGCACAGGGGCCAAGGGTTAGGCTCACAGGGTGGGGATTTGACCCTGGGCCTGCTGTGCCAGCCCTGCCCCAGGGCATGCTGAGAAGGCAATTGACACTGGACATGGTGGCATACCCCTGTAATCCCAGCTAGTAGGCAGATCACTAGGAGTGCCATCTAGTAGTGAGACCCTGGACACCCTGTAAACCTTTCCCTAAAGTACAAAAACAACAACAAAAAAAAAAAAAAAAAACCCTAAGCAGCTATACTCACTATCATCTAGGTTTATCCTAGTTTTCTCCCACCTTGAACCCACTTCATGATTTTGCTCTACCACAAAGTGAGGTCCACAGCAACCTACTTTCTAGGTCTCCTTTTGTCTCTCAGGAGGATGCTGTCTCTCCCTCAATAAAATGTCTTAATCTCTCTGGTTCCTCAGAATTCATTCTTTGTTCTTTGGAAACATGAACTTCCTATGTCAAACATCTAGGTGGAGAATCATAATATTTCCCCTAGATCATGTGGAAGTCCTGCATCAACTGGAGCACACACACTCATCACCTAGGAGGGCTACCCTGGCTGCTGCTTCAGTTGGGAGATGCAGGATTCAAACCCAAAAACATCAGGAGAAAAGGCCGTGAAAGACTGGAACATGAACTAGGTCATGTCTACAACATTTAATTCAAGAAATTAACCCGGAGTCAAAGGGTGGGGAAACAGAGGCAGCTCCTTGGGGGGGAGAAGCTACATTCTAGTGTAGCTGGTGAAGTTGGTGGGGATTCATGTTTAAATGCTATAGGTAGGTGTGCCTGAGAGGCCGGCTCAAGCTTCGGGTTCTATTTCTATTTCTGGGACTTATGTATATTGGTCACATTGAGTTAAAGAGGCAAGCACTCCTTCCTGAATTCTTGTTCACCACAGGGTCCCTCATTCTCTCATCCTGATCCATATGGAAGAGGTCACTTAAAGTCCACACCACCTAGAAATGTCTCAGGCCACACTCTCTCTTCCCTATCTCAGACCTCCCTCTAGCAGATGAATTTGAAGCTTTCCTTCCTCTGGAATGATTGAAAGGAAATATTATTTTTCCTTGGGACCAGAATGGCTTCCCCTCCCTCGACGCCTTTATAGGATAAGCCTGCAGGAAGCCAAAGCTTTATCCCTGGCAAGGGCAAGAATGACTTGTGTATAACAAAAAGAACCATTTTCTCCTTGTGAGGATTTTGCAGAGAAAGTGCCTCTCCCCATTGTTCACTCCGGAGAAGTGTTTATGACCTGGTTGGAAAAAGCCTGCAGAGCAGTTAGTAAAATTGGCCTTTGGTGCCCTCAGCATCTTCTTTCTGCAAGAAAGAATTTTCCCTCCGTTCTTCTCACTTTTGAGAATCCCTGTGTGGGTCTGAGTTTCTGGCTCCCAGCAAGAATAACACACCAGTCATTTATACCTTAATGGGTTTAGCTAGCTGCATGCACTACCTTTTCACAGGTGTTTGTAGGATTTGCATTTTTAAGCCTGATTGCTAATACAAACTATAAGAGGCTTTATTACCTATTAAACAAAAGCACAAATCTCTTTAGAAATTATAAAGGGCTTGCAAATGATATGAATTAGTTTGGGGTTGAAAATAAATTGTACTTATAAAGAAAACAGAGTGACTACAGAGACGAGGAAGACCCCCTGGGATGAAAATCTTTCTTGATAATTTATCAAATTGAGCTCTCTGGTCAACTGGCTATTTGCCTCTGACTGAGGTCACATTGAACGCTTGTAATTTTCCATGGTGCCTCCCCGTTCAACACTAATTCCTTCCTTCCTTTGATTCTTTCTGCTGTGACCCTGATCAGCAGTCTGAAGACTATCCCATTGGGTATTTGCTATGGTTTGGAAAATAAACCACCAGAGCCTCCCACATCCATACAGTAAATGCTTGGTCCACAGCCTACACTGCTATGGAGGGTGGTAGATCCTTTGAGAGGTGGAGTCCAAAGGGGAATTTACATCATTAGGGGTGTGCCCTGGAGGGGGTGGTGGGACACTGATTTGTTCCTCTTCCTCCTCCTGTGCTTCTGCCTTCCAAGAGATGACTCTGTCCTCCATTGTGTGCCCTCCGCCATCACATGCTACCTGTCTCTCACAGGCTTAAAATCCTAGGGGTAATCAATCATCCATCGGAAGCGTTGAAACTAAGCAAAATAACTCTTTCATCTTTTTTAAGTTGATGATTTCAGATATTTTGTTATAGTAATGGAAAGCTGACCCAGGCAACAATTCCCATGGTTCCAAACTCAGAATCTTGGACTCTTTGCATCGGAGGATGGATCTTCATTATTCCCCCGGCTGCGGTTGGGGTAACCTCTGAAGAAGAAACTCCTGACGGTGGTGAAATCTAGAGTCTGGACAACCCACTCGAGGACTGATAGGACGATCCTTCTTCTTGTAAAGAATTCCAAGGCACACAGAGAGGGACAGCCAAGAGGGAATGGCTAGCATGCAACACTAGTGCACAGCACCAACCACGACACTCAGCAGGGTTCCTTTCAAGCCAGGCCAGTGTCCACTGCCCCATGCATCCCATGTCTTCTCCACTGCCAGCCATCCTACCTCTGCTTTCATTAGGGGAAAGCCGAACTGAAAGAGAGGGAAAGGCAGAACGTATTAAAGCAGGACTTGCTGGTCATTCTTCACCATGACCTGTCAAAGAGGCTGGATGGTCCCCGCTGTGAGAGTACAGGCTCAGAGGGTCTGGGGACTCCAGGTTAGTCTTGAACAGACTAGCTCCACAATTTTTTTTGTGTGTGTGTGACCGGGGATTGAACTAAGGCCCTCGTGCTTACCAGGGAAGCGCTTATTCCACTGAGCCATCTCTCCACCACCAGTTCTTACCCTCCTCCCTCCTTGACAGTTTATAAGAATCTTGACTGTTTTAAAAAGGAGAAAACTATTTGGAACTAGCTAATTCAGCTCCTTTGGTTTTAAAGATTTTTTTTTCTTTTTTAACAAAGTAATCCTTACTGGTAGATTAGCATTTTCAAGCCTCTGGAAGTCACCCACATTCCTAAGGTAATGAGCCCTTCCATCTTCAAGGCCAGGGATAGCTCAGCCAATCTCCCTCACATAATATCATTCAGATTCTGATTGCTCTGCCTCTCACTTTCCAATTTCAGGAACAAACAGAAACTAAAATAAAACAAGCCCTTATTTTTAATGGCCACCTCCATCCAGCTAATCCAGTAGTAGCTCCTTGTTTCAAGGTCAACTGATTAGAATCATAATGGTATTTGCAAACTTAAATCCCTTTGTACCATCCTACATCTTCACTCTCACTGGGGTTAGATTCAACCTGTTCCTGGGGAACCATTGCCTTGTAGGTTATGGTTGGCCTGCGCAAGTCCACATCAGGACATAGGGTAGATAATCTAATTCCAAAAGACACCCTCCTTTACCCCTTTCCAATATTTTCTTGCACATAAAGAGTAGGATAATCTGCATTTCTACATGCTATCTTCTTCTAGTGGAGTCCACGGATATATGATTACCTCCAAACAGGAAAAAACAACAAAGCTAACTGTTCTGTTAAGCACTGTTTGTTGTTTTGATGCCTGGTTAAGAAAGGAGGGAAGTCTTTCCAAACATAGCAGCCAGGTGCCAACTGACACAGCTGAAAAGCATTTCCTCCTCAAGAGGCTGAGTCTCAGAAATGAGCATTCTCTTATACCAATGCTACTAAAGAGTTTTCATATCTGAATTTCAAGAAATTGGTGCCTACAAGACCCCAGAGCTCATTTTTGTTTTGGTTCCACATGACCCTACATGTTAACGTAACTAAAGAGAAGTTTACATAGTACATGAGGGAATGTATTACAGATTTATGCAAAGAGGAGTAGAGTTTTAGGTGGGCCTATCAATTCACACAGACAGGAAGGAAGGAAAGGAGGGAGGAAATTAATATATATTGAACACCCATTCTGTACCACACAATGGAACAAGCCTATACATTTATTCACTGAACAAATATCTATTGATCTCTCATATGATTAATACCAGGTGTCAAGTCTAGATTTGGGAGATATTGCTCTAAGAGAAGTAGATACAAGTTTTGCCCAAAGAAATAGTGGAAGAACCAGATAATAAATCAATACAGCCTTGAACTGCATCCTGACATCTTGGTCAATGACAGAGCACTGTCCAGCGGTGGTCCCGCAAGATGAGAATCCAACTGGAAAATTTCTATTGCCTGTGAAGTTATAGCTGTTGCAGTATTGTAGCACAGAGGATTACTCACATGCAGTTGAGGAAACACCCACTTCCCTGCTAGTCATATAAAAATATAGTCCATATAACTATGTGTGCACTAATTGGTAATGATGATAACCAATCATGTTCTAGCTTATGCAACTATTATGTTATGCTTCTATTATCATATTTGTGTTGTTATTATGTTTATAGCATACTCCTGCCTGCATAAAAAAATTTACTATAAAATAATATGTGGTCTCAGATCAGTCCCACATCTCCTGGCTGCATGGAGGCACACGGAATGACTGACCCACAGAGTCTAGGTTTGAATACAATGCTTGGTCAAATATACAGTGAATGCCTAAATACATGCTGTCAGCTCCAACAAGCTGATGGGAGCGCACACTCTCTGGTCTTATTGTTGAAACCACGGGCATTTTTATGTTGGAAGAACATAGATGGAAGAATGACAGTACAGGGCATCAGACTTTAAATTATCCTGTTTCCACCTTCAGACTTCTCAAATCTCTTCAAAACCTCTAAGCAGCCAGTTTATAAGACTTCAGTGGCACAGAACAGTCCACTCAGTAGAAAAAGAAGGAAGCCAGTCTTTACAAAAGAGTGCCGAGATAACGAAGGCCATTCCAAAGAGGGAGACAGGCTATTTGCCATGGGAAGAAAGGACAGTGAGCTGCTCCAGCTGCCTGAAGGGGGAAGCACAACTGGATCACACCATGTCCTTCTACACAGCAGACTGCTCTAAGTGCTCTGCAGTCCAGGTGTATGTCAGCCACACTTTCCTGATTCTTCAGCCCTCTCTTATGACATCTCCTCTTAGCGACCCCTGTCACATGATTTTATATCCTGTCCCCTTCACTTTTCCTCCACTAGGGACAGAATGCATATTTTTGCAGGGTCTCACTATGCATCTCAGACCCTCCTGTTTTCAAGCCTCCCAGCATTAGGATATAGGTGTACCTGGGATCAGGGCACTCAGTCTTTGGCTCAGAGCTCCCAGGGGTGGGGCCAGCATGGCTTGTGGTACCAGGTATTGAACCCTAGTCCCTGCCCTTGCCTACACAGGCACTTAGGCTGCTGAACTATCTTGCCGGCCCTCAGAATCCTTGTCTTTTCCCACTGATATTAGCTTGGCTGTGGAAATGACTTTTCACAGTATGCTTTGGATATGCATATGCAAATAAAGGCTTCACACATGTGTGCATTTGGCTTTTCCTCCTGTATTTTCCATCATTTCTTTTCCAACCTACTAGGAATAGCCTGCTAACAGCCCAAGAAAGACTAGAAGTAAGGCAAGCAGAAAGGCAAAACTATGAGCTTAAGTCAAGCTCATTCAGGGCTGAGTCCAAATCTGCTGACCGCCTACCCCCCAGCAAGTTGAGGCCCATGAAAGAGAAGAAATGATTCTTGCTGAGAATTGAGGTACTTTATTATACAGGATTATTGTTGCAATGAGCTGGCTGATCCAAAAGGGCAAACAGAAATTGCTGTGGCATAAATCTTGCTAATAATACCCGAACAGGGCAGGCCCAATAGCTCAGGAGATTAAAGTGCCTGCTTAGGTAGGCACAGAGACCAGAGTTTGACACCTAGTGAGCAGTGCATCCCCCACCCCCAGGGTGCAATGAGACAGTGACTGAGATTGGGTATGGTGGTGCTGTTGGGAAGCTGAAAACAGGAGAATCACTAGAGATTGATCTGTGTAGTAAGATCCTGTAGGCCCTGTACTAAAATACAAAGTAATAATAATAATAATAATAATAATAATACTTGGATATGCCAATACACTCCTGTGATCCTAGCACTCAGGGAGGTTGAGACAGGAGGACTACAAGTTGAAGCTCAGCCTGGGCAATTCCAATGACTTAACAAGACCCTATTACAAAATTTTTAAAAAATACATAATAACAAGGTGGAGGATGTAGATCAGTGTGAAGGTTCTGGCCTTCAAGCCGTAGCGCCAAAAAGAAATGATCTTGGTTGCAGCAATAATATTCAAATAAGAGCTCGAATATCATCAAAGTCACAGAGACTTTTTGGAAGCAGCAGCTGGACTTGCGACCACATCAGCTGTGAAATGCCCACGCTGAAGCTGCATGGGAGAAGTCTTTTATTAACTGGAAGCCCCAGAGCTGACTTAGCTGGCAGCTCCCGAAGTCTAGGGTCATGCTTTCTCTGAAGCCAGCAGCTCTGCTCTGCACTTGACCCTGCTGGACTGAGTTATTTTGGATCTGTTCTTGTGACTCTGCAGCTTAAAATAGTCACTGCTGAGCCATCTGCCTTGGGATCCATCTCACTTCTGAGAGGTATAGCAGCTGCGGCAGAATTGAAAGCAGCTCCTTTTAAGAAAGTGAACAGTCTCTCGGCTCTTCTTCATCCTAGGAGTGTACCCAAGGGAGAAAATAAAACAGAGGGCATTTGGCTGCCAAGAAGGATGAGAGGCTTAAGTAGAGAACCTGGGAGATGCTGGGCCGACAGAAAGTGGGAGCTGGGCCAGCTGCCAGGGCCTGGGAAGGAGCCAAATGAAGTGAAGCTCAGAGATGCTGCCAGATGGGGCTGGTGCTGGGCAGCACAGGTGTGGCCGGAAGCGCTCACAGCATGGCCAGAAGGGCAGGGAGTCAGGAGTTGGGGTCAGAGCCCTGCAGCTGAAGCCTGGCACTGTGTGACTCTGAAATTTTCAGTCCTGAGATCTCTTGCTGACAGTGTTAATAGTACCCACCTCAGGGAGGAAGGAAAGACATCTACGAAGTAGTCAATATCCAGATGAGCTGTTCAGATTTACACAAGGTGTCTTCTGTCACACGCAGGATAGCAACGGAGGCCTTGGGAGCATAGGATCTGTCTTCACTGATGTCATGGTACAGTTCCTGGACTAAGCTCAGTGTCTGGCACATCCATGCCTGAGTGTCTATACACATGGACATGTCGTGAATAATTTAATTACTGAAGCAATGATGCCATGTAAATGTATTACAATAAAGGAAGAACCTAATGCTGTCCCCATCTAAACCTTCTGAAAGTGGAACTCTTGCAAAGAAGACAGGAAGGGCTGACTCACCTACCTGCCTGTTATTCACATCAGCGCAACTAGAGTAACTTACGTGAGCAGAAACCCAGACCACAAGGAAGAGTCAGCTGCCAGTGCAAAACGCAGGGAAACTCATCATAATGAAGATGTGACAGGGAGCTGGGGGAAGGTGCATGACCTCCATGGCTGCTTCCAAGGGCTTCATAAGGTGCATGCCCCTGTAGTCTGCTGGTGCTCTGGAATTGGGCAGCCCTTGATCTTCCACTTATAGTCTCTAGATGTTCACTCTGTTTTTCTGTATACTACATTTTCTTATCTACAAAATGGGTTTTAATAATACTTTTTATTTTAAGGGATTTACAGTGTTGAAATCAAGTTATAGCTAGTGGGCAAGCCCACCCTGCTGCCAGCCCTTCTAAAGTTTTGTTGGAACACAGATGAACACATTCTCTTACATATCATCTGTTGCTCTTTTATGCTACAAATAGCAGAGTTGGGTATTTGCAGCAGAAACCCTGTCATGCAGAGCCTGAAATGGTTACTCTCTGGTTCTTTACAGAAGCCATTTGTGAACTCCTGGTTTGCGGAGTAAGGGAGGTAACAGATATGATTGAGTCCAGAGCATGGCAGGAGCAGTCAAGTGGCACTGGTATGATGGGGATAAATATAGCTATCTGCTTCTAAGTTTTTGAGGAAAAACAATAGTTTATATATACAAGTGCTACAGTTGAGATCTAAAATATCCTTCAAGTACATCATGCATTTAGAAGAGGAACTTTCCTAAGGTCACTGCATCATGAAGACTCTGACTTCACCAGTGGGTTAGTCCACCTGATGGCGTTATTGGGAGGTGACAGAACCTTAAAAGGTGGCGCTGTGTTAAAGAGAGTGAGTGATGAGGATGTCTGTGACTTTGGGCCTACCTCTTGGCCTTGGTTGCTTTTTCTCCAGCTCTCTTCCTTGCTCCACTTTCTGGCTGCGCTGTGTTGAGCAGATTTCCTCCATCACATCCTTCTCCCATGTTTCTGCCTTGACCCCAGCTGACCAGGAACCGAAGCCTCTGAAACATGAACTGAAATAAATCTTCCTGCCCTTCAGCTGTGAGTCTCATTCTTCTACTAGTAACAGAAAACTAGTACAAAAAGTCAACATAGGCAAATAGACTGCAGACCCAACAGGAATTAAGCCAGTGCTATGGTGTGGATGCCCATGGAAACTCCAGGAATATAGACATGGGCTAAGGGCCTCATCAAAGACAGAGCAAAAGGGACCAAGAGACTTTAAGGGAGAATGAACACAGTAAAAAAAAAAAAAAAAAGCCCAAAGAAATGAAACCAACACTGGACGTGGCAGCCGGTGACAATCCAGTGCATTTGCTGCTGACTGGCAGTTCTGAGTGGGTAAAAGTTAAACTGCCCACCACCAGCACCATGAAGGGCTGTAGAAAGCCTTCTTGTAGTAAAATGGGAAGAATGAATGGAGTATGGAATGCTTGAGACTCCCTAAAAAGCTGCTGCCTCCATGGAAACATTTTCCATACCTTTCACAGAACTCTCGCTCTGTATACTTACATATAATTTTATCTCTTTTAGTCCACAACAATTTACCTTTTTTAATATCTGTTGGTAAAGCTGTTCTTTGCCAGCTCAGGTGTTTCCAGGGTTGCTTTAAACTTTTTCAGTGGCTCACTGAAGCAACCTTTTAACTGGAACAAGAAGACAGGAAGTAGAATGTTTAAATAGATTGGCTTCAGGGAAAACAGAATCACATTGGTAAAGACAGAAGTTCCAGAAACCTTTCTTTAGTATTCAAATTTATAGAGATGGGACCAAGTGAGCATCTTGAAGTGGGCAGAATGTTAAGCTTTCTCACCGCAGCACAATTAACTTTGTATTTTTTGGACTTCTAAAGGGAGAATTGATTGTCTGTTAACTCACGACTATTAATTGGGTCATTAAAAAATTTAGACTGACTTTGTGAACTGGGATTTCTTAGCAGTAAAGTCCCTAGGTGGTGCTTCTTCTTTTTATTGTTGTTGTTTTTATCATTTTCATGTTGAATATTTTAAAATTAAGTTTATTGGTACAACTTAGATATACATAAAGATAATATTCATCATAGGGAATTTGTGCCTCTATATCATATATGTTGATTTTCTATTTTTTTCCCAGTCCTCCTTCCTCCCTTCAACCCCTGCCCCCTCCCTATTTATAAAACTTTGTTTTCATTTATTGATTTGTATTTTAGTGGAGTGTCTACAGTGTGTTCAGGGTTTCACCACTAGATCAGACTCATAGTGATCCATCTGTTTACAGTCTCCCAAGAGCTGGGATTACAGGCATGTACTGCCCTGCCCAGTCTCAATTTCTGTCCCAGAGCACCCCTAGAGGCTGGACCAGCATAGCAGGTCGGGGAATTAAACCCCTGACCCCTGTACCTGCTTGCAGATGCCTTAATCCACTGAGCTATTTGGCCAGCCCTTTGTTTTATTCCTTTTTTTTTTTTTTTTTTTGAACTTTAAATTTTAATATGTAATTAGAGTATAGAATGAACATCATTTTCAGCATCAATTGTTTACTTACTTACAAGATCTAAACAATAACAGCAGAAATAATCTTATGTGAACCTTAATGAAAATAAACAAGATTCCACAACAGAAATTAACTTTGTTTCAACTACCATACCTAAGGTAGTCATCAAGCATGACTACAGCATGTTTCATGGCAAAAGTCTCGCCGACACTGGCAGTACATGTGCTTAGCATGTTTTCAGCACTCCTTCCCCCCCTCCCCCGTTTTCTGCATTAGTTCCTCTTTCCTTTTGAACAACTTCTTTCCTATTTCACAGTATCCGCTGTGCATTTGGGCCCTTATTTACACATTGAATTTCCCAAGCCAGGGAGATGATGCAATGTTTATACAGGCGAGACTGATTTAATTCACTTAAGAATATGATCTGAAGGTGCACACATTTAACTAGATAGGCTGCAAGTTCATCCTTCTTTGGCTGAATAACACTCCATTGTATAAAGAAGCCACATCTTTTTATCTATTCCTTGCGCCTTTGATTGTTTCCAAGATTTAGCTATTATAAACATGGGTACACATACATCATGGTGGTGCGGTGTTTTTAATTCTTCAGGGAAGATATTCAGAAGGGGACCAGCTGGATAGAATGGGATTTCTAATCCTAGGGCTTTGAGGAGTCCCCATGCCCAGAAAAGCCTTGATACTAGTAATAAAGCTAGCATTGAAAGACTATCACTGTCTTTTAAAAATCAAAATAAACTTTCAAGATCATTAAAACTAAGCAATGTGCCACGCATCACACGGAATGATTCTCTCTCTGTGGTTCCATTCAGCCATCAGCAAATGTTTCCAGTTTTCGGAGCTGGCTGAGCAGAAGCCCAGCCATGACGGCCTTTGCTCAAGTCTCTGAGATAGTGATGGTCAGAGTTAGGGCAAAGTCTGTGAAGTTCCAGTTCAGGTGTCCTTGCAATTTCATGAAGCCTCTTTAAGGCAAGCAATGCTCCAGGGTTACTCTGAAGAAAACGAGCCCAACTTGCACCATGTTCCTCCCGTCATGAGAAGAAACCAGAAGTGCTGGGGCTTGGCGCCACGCTAGCTTCTCCACCCCCTGTATCTGAAGCCGGAAGTGAGTCTAGGAGCTTCCAGTATTCTCCCTGTCAGCAAACTCAAGCGTCCTCACCACTTTTCTATCAATATCATCGACTTGTTTTCCAACTTAAGGTAAATCATCTTCCCAATGAGACAGTGAGCTTGTATTTCTGCATCACTTGACAACAAGAATTCCTTGTGAGAAATGTGTTCCTGGATGATTCCACCACTGTGGAAATACTGTAGGGCATGTCCATACAAACCCACATGGTGTGGCCTACGGCACACTTAGGCTGTGTGCTCCTAGGCTGCAAACCTAGATATCGCATCACTCTACTGAATGATACAGACAATTATTTTTTTATTGATACAGGGTCTCACTATACAGTCTGGACTCATAGCGACCCTCCTGTCTCAGCCTTCACAGCACTGGGATTGCAGGTATGCTACCATGCCCAGTTTTGGGGCCAGCATGGCATGAAGTACCGGGGCTTAAACTCAGGACATTACACTTGCAAGACAGACACTTCTACCACCAAGAAATTTCCCCAGCTCATGAAGCATTCTCCTTTTATTTTTATTTTCTGGTGTAGACAGTTCTAACCCAGTGTTAAGTAAACATCCAGGCAAACACAATCATTTCAAGCTTGATTATGACCCTGTGGGTCCACCATCATGTATGCACATGGCCTGTTGTCATTAATGCAGTGCACGACCACATAGAGAAAATTTTTGAGGTCCAGTCAAATAGCTCAGCAGATTACAGCACCTGCAAGCAGGGGCAGGGGTCAGGGGTTTAATCCCTGAACCGGCTGTGCCAGTCCTGGCCCCAGAGTACGTTGAGATGGCAATTGAGACTGGGCATGGTGACGCACACCTGTAATCCCAGGTCTTGGGAGTCTGTAAACAGGCAAATCACTATGAACCTGATCTAGTAGTGAGACCCTGAACACCCTGTAGACCCTTCTCTAAAATACAAAAAAGAGAGACAACTTTTGAATTCACTCCAGCCTTTGAGTTCCCACTCCTTTAAATTTACTCCTTATGCATTCCACCCACCTTTCCAGCCACACTCACTGCAGTAGTAACTATTCCTATTATGACAGGTGGCTGTACAGTACTTACAACTTTCTTGGTGTAATCACTCACAATAAACTCCACCCAAGTCTTACCTTCACCCCATTGCACTCCTGCTTCTTGTATGACTTCTGGTGCACCCTAGGAAAATTTGCTATAGATAATGACTGGATTCTCTACTATGGTTGTAAAGGTTTTACCTTTACAGAGGAGAATGTTTTGACATGGAGACAGGTGAGCTGAATTCGAGACTTTGCTCTGCCCAAGCATTGCTGACTCTAACCCAAAGGTGCTATTCCTGCCTCCTCCTTTTTCAAACTTTATTCCAACAGTACACATGCACCCTCTTCATTGTACCCCTTTTAGAAAAAAATATGGAATTCATAAAAGACAATTCAAGAAGCACAACTCTTGGCAACTTCTCTCTCCTAGTTCCTGTTATGACTTCTTTATAGAGCACATCACTTGTCGTCACACAGCGACTGCACTCTGTGCCTCTGTCATTTGAAATCTTCCTCTGGATATTTTCCATGGTGTGAGGATATGCACTGTTGGCCAGGATATGCATCTCCCTTTCTCTTGTAGACAACAGAATAGCCTAATGTTCCCAGAAATCACGAACACAGATTGATTCAGAGATTGCAATGTACACACCACAGTTCAAACAGAGACTCCAAACTTGGCTGGATGATTGTGTATGGAAGAACACGACGGTCAGTTTCCTCAAGTTTCTCTCTCTGCTTCTTCCTCTCTTCAGGCTCCATGCTCTGTTCGCACCTCCCACACATAATTTCTGGGAACTGCTATATGGAGAATGCTCTGATTTGAACGCATCTCCGAGGTTTGTGCTTTGGGAAGTTAATCCCCAATTCAAGAGTGTGAAGGGTGGGACATTTACAAGGAGGTTAGGTCACAAGGGCTCTTATATCAGGAATACTTGGAAGCTGGCATAACAGGAATGGGTTTATCATCACAGGAATGCTTCTACAGGTGTGAGCTTTGCACACTTCTCTCTGTTATAGATATGTTCCTGCCCTTCCATCATGCAATGATGCACCCGATATAGCCTCTTGATTTTGGAGCTTCCAGATTCCAGATCCATGTGTCAAATACATGTCTATTTTTTTTTTGTTATTTTTTTTTTTTTTTTTTTTGGAAGAACCAGGGATTGAACTCAGGTCCTTGCACTTGCCAGGGAAGTACTTATACCATTGAGCCATCTCCCTGGCCCCCAAATACATATCTATTGACAAATCTGTATTCTTCCACTATGGAAATATAAACAGACAGGCAGAGGGGAGCAGACAAGCTAGGTCAGGTCATCTTTAGATATAGTCTACTGTCCTCTGACTATTCTCTGGGTCTGTTCTGACATTCAGCACTGCTGTTTTCTCCTAGTGGCCTTTGTAGATGGTGTCTCTGCATTCACTCCTGTGCAGAATCTTTTCTAGATGAGAATTTACAAGTCTTCTTTTGGCTTGTTGAGCATGTACCCTTCTTGTCCCACCCTCTTTCTGCTGCTGTCTCCTTGCTTTTCTGCAAGGAGAAAAGCAGGGCTTTTCTGATTTGAATGCATCTCCAAAGTTTGCCTCAAACTGCAGAGAAAGCCTGGAGTATGAGGCCTCAGTGCAACCAACCGCTGGTCTCCTCAAAGTGCAACTTACATCTCCGCATGGAAACACTTGCATTCCTCAGCCTGCTCAGACCCTTTGTGACCATTCCCGGGCTACTGCTCCTCAGCCCCAGCACCAAGGTACGTGGTCCTCTCTCCCTCCCCTCTGTGCCCACATATATTGATCCAGGAGCCTGATCTAGTTCACAACTCACTTTAATGTTCTCAGGCATCTGGTCTCCTGAAAGTAGGGCACAGCATTCCAAAGCTCTGACAGCTTTTTCTCAGCTCTGATCAGAGAAGGGACTAAATGAGACAACTAAGCTTTCTAAGGTTATGTTTGCCCAGTGTTCCCCCTCTGTTATCTTTGAGATCCAGCGTGACTCCTCAAATTTTTATGTATTTAGTTGACTGGGTCATGGGGGCACCATAGATGTGCACATTGGTGCATGCATCTATGGATGAGTTTAGTAGTGACTATGGGACTTGTTTGGAAGATGCAGCTTGCTGGAGCATGCCTGGGAAATGTGTGTCTCCTTCCCACCTCCTCCCTTGTCTCTACTTCCTGGCCTCCATCATGTGAGCCTCTTTCCTCCTCAAGGACTCTTCCACCATGCTGTTTTACCTTGGAGCCAATTGGACTGAGCCCACAGAAACTGTAAACCAAATAAATCTCCCCCACTTTAAATTGTGGGTGTTAGATATTGTGTCCCAGGGACAAGAAAGTGGTCAGGAAACCTTTTCATTTCATTTTGAGTACCTGGATTCTCACTACATCCCTTTAAGCAGCTGTATGTGCTATTTAAACTCCTTGATCCACTGTTCTTGTTCTACCTGGGAACACTGTCATCATACCTTTCATGAAAATTTTTACTCAATCCTTTGGAAAAATAGTCAAAAAGAAAGATTGCAATCAAACTCACCTTAGATCTTGTCACAACCCATCAGTAAGCTTCTCTTGTTAGCTACAAACCTCTGCCCTTGTAGATCTGGAAGGTGACACTGTGGAAGTCCCCTTTCTTCGCTGGAGATTGTGCCTGGTATTTTGAACTCTCTGCATGCAGGTGGAAAAGAAACAGAAGGTGGCTGGCAGGAGGGAGAGTGACGCTTTTGACAAATGAAGTGTCGCACACAAAGGGATCTGGCATGAGACATCGACCTGATCGTGCAAGTCTAAAACCCAGTTAAAGAGGAACTGTTAGAGTGACAGGAAAACCATCTCTAATGGGAGAGCTCTGTGGATCCAACAGCCCCCTCACAAGGTCATCCCTGACACCAACACAAATAAATCAGAAAATTGGATTGCTTCCCTAAGAGGAAGGCAGGAAAGAGACTGTCACACACTTGGATGCTGGAGGAAGTAGAAGGAAAGGGGCAGTTTTCATTGCCAAGAAATAGAGTAAGAGCCAGTCAGCACCCTTTGTCCTTGGCCAGAGGAAAGGTGGGGCTGCAGCCAAAGGTCCCAGCCACAGGGTGAGTCATGTGCACTCAGGGCCCACATCTGGAGTTTTCAACCTCTGGTTTGGGATGCATCTTGAGAAAACAGAGATTTAAAAATCTATGCAATCTGTGCTTGTTCATATCCCTCACTGAGAGGCATAAAGGAAACTGTTGTATAAGTTTGTGTTTCTTTGCTATCTTTCATTTGCTTCTATCTAGATTGATGTTTTCATATACATAGGAGATACCATGAAGCATCAGAGAGAAACTATGGAGTAGAAGACTAACACAACCAATCTTGGATTCCAAGGCCTTCATAAGGAACTACATCTTCAGCCCAGATGGAACTCCTGTTTGAGATTCTCCAGCCTCAGCCTACCAGAGTGTTGTGATTATGGTATGGGCCACCCTGCCCAGCCTCATTCTCTTGCAAGTAGCTTGGATAAATGTTCAATAACTTAGCATGCCAAAACCAAGAATTCAAGGCCCGCATGGTGGAAATTTTCACAGTCCATTTACCAAATACAATTCGAAGTTCAACTCCTCAAGTGAAAGAGAACGACGGAAAACTAAAGAGTATTTAATTCTGGTCATAGCTGTTTGAAAATGTCATTTGGTGAGTTATACCCTAGTAAGTAATGTTTTGTTTTTCCCTACTGAAAAATGAACACAGGCCCTTCACCCGGAAGCTACAAGGCCAGCCCTTCTTACTTTTATTGTGAGATGAGGCCTCCCCGAGTGTCTGCATTACCCAGGGCGCACTCAAGTCTGATCATCCTGCCTCAGTGCCCTCGAGTGCCTTCCAGGACACGGGCACACTCGATTTCTCCATCACGATTATGTAACAGGAGCGTTCTGAAAGATTTCTGGAACTAGGGCACCAAGGTCCCATTAAGTCACTAGATGGCATAGGCCTGGGAACAGGATTTGCATTTTGTTTTCTTGTATGGCAGTGATTGCTCAGAACGCTGAGCTAGCAGACCATTCTGGAAGAGACGGCCTGGGCTTGGATTGCTAAGAGGCTGTCTGCCCGGATTCTAAGGACATCCTCTCCACAAGAAATCCCGACATCACTTGGTACTTGTACTCAGCAGCTTGCAGATCTGTGCCGCATCAGAGTGACATAGGCCAGCCTCCTGGTACAGCTGGAGTCCTGCCAGGCAGCCACTCTTGTGGCTGTGGAGAGAGTGCTCTTGCTTAGCAGCCAGCTCTATGGGATCTGATACTCATGTGGAATGGCAGCCTGGTAGTGTTCATTCAGCCTTCTCAAATCTAGGCAAACGCAGATGTCCCACAGAGACTCAGCATTTGGCACCAGCAAGGTCTGAGAAGAGCAGGCCAGAAAGAAAAATTAGATGCAAGTTACTTCAAGTCAGACAGACTGAGATTCATTTCCTTAAAACCTGGCTGATCTAGTTAGCTGAGGGTTTCCGTTTCTCATGTGAAAGACAAGCATTGTGCAGAGAAACTGTCTCTCTCTTCTTCCAGGCAGCAGGCTGGGCTATGTACCTCCCACCCTGTGTTTTTTCATGTTAGCCATGGCCAAATGACATGGTTGGGCAATGAAATGTGAGCATGGTGGAGCCCTGTCACCTTCAGGTGGGGGCTGAGGCCCAATTGTGATTCCCCGCATGTCCTCTCCTTGCACCCAAGGATGGCCACAGCTTCTGCTCTGTTCCCAAGTCTTAAGGTCAGAAACCTGGGAGTTAAGCTGGCAGCTGAGTGACCATTAGACAGGAAGTATGAGTGTGTAGAAGCTTCTGTTATAAGCTGCAAAATTGGAGGGCTGTTTGCTATCATAGCATAATCTACCTTGACTGATACAAGGATCAGTTCACTCTCAAGGGCATCGAGGAGACAGAAAGCAAAGCTGCAAAGCCCCTTCCATGCTGTCTGATACCTAGTAGATGAATGCTTTACTCATCATTAAGACAGTAGCCAGTACATGCTGGGCATGCTGCGACACCAAGTAACAACTGGTCCCCAATGTCTTCAGCGTGCCCTCTGCAGCCAATTCCTTTCTTGTGGGCATTACTGCTATTATATGTTATAAGTGTCTCAATTTGCAGAGAAGCCAAAGTGGGGCATCATTTTCACCTGTGTGGAGGAGGGCTTTGGAAAACACCAAAGCCATCATGGCTGCCAAGTCCATTTTTCTATGGCTAAAGCTGGGTCTGTTCAAAATGGATTGAGATCATGGGAGAGAACGACATCCATAGGATGGGGAGAAATTGTGTCAATCTTGGGCTTTGTGCAATAATATCGATTAATAACCACTCCTTTTTTTTTTCCTTCTTTTGCACTTCTTGTGTGCCAAGCTTGGAG
Source organism: Ctenomys sociabilis (assembly GCA_004027165.1). NCBI lineage: Eukaryota > Metazoa > Chordata > Mammalia > Rodentia > Ctenomyidae > Ctenomys > Ctenomys sociabilis. The sequence goes on along the minus strand of PVKA01010062.1, from coordinate 34,216 downwards.
CTAATGTTTTTATGTCATTTAACAGAATAAGCACAACACTGGTATGAGATTGGTATTATGCCATTGTACAGATAAGAAAACTGAGCTTTAGCAACTGACTGATTCCCCCAAGGGCATGGCACTCATAACTCTGACTTTTTAAAATTAATTTTACTGAGCAAAAAAACTGCAATGAGACAGCTTCAAAACAGGTTGGTAGGAGAGTTATAACAATTAATACATTGCATATTGTTGGCTTTGTAGTAGTCATTCATGGCACAAGATGAAGACATGATATCCTATCCAAACACTGTTAGTACAAATCTTTCTTCTTATTGAATTAAGAGAAAGTAGCTGTATATTTATCCTAACTATTCTGTATATGAAGAAATAAAACAGTCCTTCATTTATATCACCTTTTTTTCTTTAGTTTTGTCAGAGATGGGTATTCCATTGCTATCCAAATATTGTAAGTGCATGAATTTAGCAAAATATTCCAGTATAGTCCAGTAGTCCACAATAGTAGTGGGTTCTCCACAGGACTGGCAATGTCTGAATCTGATGACTTGAGCCATCCACAGCTCAGCATATTAACATGGCTTCACTTTTATAAATAAGTCTGACTTTGAATGCAGACTTAATAGAAAAAATAAAATTAAGAATATACCAGTCACAGACTAGTGTTCTGTCTGTCTCAACTGGAACTAAGTGGAGAATTAGATTTTAGGCACAACAGCACAATTAAACTGGAGGAAGTAGTTTTGTTCTGGCTGCTATCTGGCTTTGTTTGTGATGCCAGGAACTGAACACAAAGCATTCACACCCAGCTTCATCTCTAGGCCAGTTTTGTTTTTATTTTATATTTTGAGACAGGGCCTCCTGAAGGAACTAAATTGCAGAGGCTGAGCTTGAAACTTCAGTCATCCTTCCTCAGCCTTCCGGAACCCTGGGATTGCCCGTTTGGGCTACCACATTTTCCAGTTCTGGTTTTTATTTTCACACAGTGGGGTAACTTTTGCTTCTAAGTACTCATGATATATTTCCAAATATCAAGAAGGGTACAAAAGTTCCCAAAACACAGAAATGACTAACATTTGAGGAGAAAGGAATCTCTGTGGCACCGATTTGATGGCGGCAACTTGCCTAGATTCATCAATACCTTAATATCCCACATCCCTCAAAGATGCACAGATACTGGGCTTGATTGAAATAGCAAGGAAAGTCAAGAAGAGGTCCTCATTGTTTTTATACAGGTACACAACAAAAATAAGAGTGAAGCTTGGGAACTTCCCATTTTGCAAAAACCACACGCGTTTGTTGGGCTGGTTGTGCTCTTTCTTTTTTTTTTCCTATGGTACCAGGGCTCGAACTCAGGACCTTCCCCTTGCCAGGCAAACATGTATGCTACCGAGCTATCTCCCAGGCCCCTTGGCTTTGCTTTGTTTGTGACAACTGGAACCCTTGCAGTCAGTCTTGGCAAAATATACAGTGCAAGCAGGCAGACAGTGGTGCTGGGTGTGGTGCTCGTCAGTCATCAGGAGGAAACGCGGCCTTGGGAACGCTCCGCTGGAGCTGGCTGCGTAGGGTTGAAATGGAGAAAGTGAGCCTCGGAAGCGCTCGACCGGGTCAGCAGGCCTGTGACAGCTCTCCCGCAGGGTGCCTAGAAGCGCTCCGTAGCAGAGCAGGGCGCGGGCGGAGAAAGGCTGCGTGCCGCCTAGTGCTGCTGAGGCACAGCCCCGTCTCCTCGAGATCCCAGTGTCACGGGCACAGAGGGCTTCGTTGTGGGAGACAGACAGCCACCGGCAGGGTTCTCGCAATGTTATTTCCATTCTTCGTTTGATTGACAGGAGCAAGGTGACAGAAACAGTGTGCTTTTACGGAAAATGATACCTCTCTCTCCAAGCGATTCCAACCGCAGAGTGCGAGCGCTGCATTCACAGGAACTCATCGTGTCCCAAACAGAGCTCATTACCTCTCTCTCCTTACTGTTCCTTCTCCTGCTTAATAGCTTCGCCATACACCGAGCAGCCCAGCTGGAGAGCTAATAAGGAGGTAGGAAGGAGCAGAAAGGTTTGGGGATGCAGACCAAGATCTAATCATCATCTTCACAATGCAGAGGCTTGAAGCACTTTACCCCATCTCTCTGAACTTCCGCGTCCTCTCAGTGAGAACTTTAATTATTATAACAACCCGGATGTGTAGGTGTTTTTCCTGTCCAGCACTGCTTCCGGCTTGCTTCTGCTCCACTAAGAAACTACAGCAACTCTTCTCTGCCTGGCTCATTCTGGCTCCTCGAATGTCATGTCACATGCTTTAGAACTACCAGCTTCTAGACCCAGCTACCCCGCAACTGTACCTGCCACTCACTGTGACCATGCAGACCCAGGATGATAGACAAAATGTGCTGGTTTTCTTTCTTTCTCTTTTTGGTGGAACAGGGGATTGAACTCAGGCCCTTGTGCTTACCAGGGAAGCGCTTATTCTACTGAGCTATCTCTCCAACCCTATGCTGGTTTTCTGATTCCAGAAGTAATATACATGCTGTTAAAGATGAACATATAGAGAAGTGTGCCAGAGAGGCAACTTGGTGATCTAAGTGCCTGCTTGGCAAGTGTAAGGACCCCGGTTCAACCTCCAATACCACATGCCATGCTGATCCCATGCAGTGTCAGTCACTGAATCTGGGCATGGAGGCACATGCCTGTAATCCCAGTGCTAGGAGGCTGAGACAGGAGGGTCACTATGAGTCTAAGCTACATAGCAAAGACCCTTTATCAAATAAATATAAATAAATAAATAAGAAATGTAAAGAGCAGAATAAGAGCACTATAAGACACAGGCCCCTGAGACAACCACAGATGTCATTTTGTTAGATCCTCTTCCTCCATGGACTCAAGAAGTCTTACAAATGAACAATGCAAGCATCTAATTAGAGAAAGCAGGTGGGGCAGGGCAGGAGAGAGGGGAGTCATTGGGGCTATTTCTGGTGACCCAGGTGAGACAAGGCCTGCTTACATGGCCACCAATTTGCTCAGAGAACTTGGCCATAAAGCAGAGCTATTGCCCTAAAGAAAAGCCTTCTCACCCTCCTAGCAGAGAATGTTAATATAGATCGCATGCCAGGAACAAAACCCATTTCAGTCAAGCACAAGCTATAATATAAAAGGGAGCATGACAGGAACAATACAGAGACTACTCAATGAAAAAGGCAGGACAGAGCATGAGAGAGCAAATGAAGAGGGCGGGCAGCAAAACACAGTCTTTGGACAAATGACTAGGGTTCCCATGCATTCATGCCATAAAAAGCAATTTAATGAGACGTTTGAAAACTACAGTTCATGGAGGCACACAGAGAAGATAGGGCAAAGCACTCAAGATGAGACAAAATATGAACTGGAAGAAAAGCCAAGAAGCAGGAAGGAGAAGAGAAAAAAACAGAGGATTCTTTAAAGATGGGATGAAAAAGAATTAAAGTAGCTGAAAGCACTGGAATTATTATTGAGGGAGGAGTGAGGAAAGGGAGAAAAAGGAAGCAGAAGTGAAGATAGAGTAAGAGATACAGAGGCATGATAAAAGACACAGTGAATGTTTACATTCAAAAACTGTATTGCAGTAGAAGACACATTGCCATAAGCTTCTCTTCAAAATACTTTCATTGACTTAAGCATACTTATCCCATTGGTCTGGCCATTTTTCTAAAGCAGATCTGGAAGTCCTTTTTCAAGAAGCTCTTTAGTAGTGCTGTTTTAGCTGCATTGATGTCCTGCATTGACTGCACATGCTTCTTTCACATGGTCATTTTGATGTTAGGAAGGAACCAGAAAGTGCCCAGTGCTAGATCTTATGAATGACGTGGGTGAAGACATTGTCACTGTGCAAGCCTGCCTTTCCATTTGTTGGCACATGGCAGCAGAAGTCACTGTAGTGATCAGGCCTTGGAGAGACACCCAGGAAGGAGGCTTCCAGAACTGCTTCAGAAAGGGCAAGGACTATGGGATAAGTGTGTTCAAAATATGATGAGATTTTGAGGGAACTAATGGCATAATTCTTTGCACTTTAATAATTTTTTGAGCTGTAAACTTTCACAGTATATTTTAATCACCCCTTATATGCACATGCATATTCCCTCTATGTATATATCTCTAAAGCTCTGTCTATCAGCTATTGATTGATTGATTGATCAATTGATCTATCATCTACCTAATTATCAAAAGAATAAAATAAAAAGGAATTCCAATATGCCATACTTGTTGCTCCCAAGGAAGAGCAAAATAATGAAACAGAAATATCAAATTGTAACTTATATTGAACATAAGAAAAACATGGAAGATATCTCAGGAAAACTGATATGCAATAACTAACACTAAGGTATAGCCACAGAATAGTGAACACTACATGTAAAGAAGCAGTCTTAATCCTCTGGGCCACTGAATCAAAATATCAATAACCGAGATAATAAATACTGGATGAGCCTTAGTCTTCTCCATATTAAATGATGGAATTTATCTCAAAAAGTTTCCCTGCAAGAATTATGATGTAATCAATTTATGACCAAACCACTGCTATGGCTTATGTCTAGTTGTCCCCCTAAAGCCTCATGCAGTTATGGGGTGGACTTCTAGAGTTTGTGATAAAGTCATAATCTAGTGCGGGGATTAAAGGTGTGAGTGCTGCTGGGATTACGGGTGTGAGTGCTACTCCTGGCCTGGGGAGATAATCTGAATGCAACATAAAGGAGAGAGACTTGCTCTCTGTAGCCATTGTTGCTGCTGTCCCTCCTATTCACTCTTGCTATTTTCTGCCGCCATGAACTGCTGCCCTCTGTCACATGTCACTCTGCCTTGGATCCAGCTGAGTATGGTTTAAAACATCCACTAACTGTGAGCTAACATTTCCTTCCATAATTTCAAATGCTGTGTATTTTGTCCCAGCAATGACAGAAGAGTAACTGAGACAGACACTTTTGTGAGAGACAAAGGCAAAAGAAAATCATTTGATGCTGACATAAGGATGGACAGAGAAACCAATGGAATAAAGTTGAGAGCCCTAAAATAAACCTCCTTGTTTACTCTCAATTGATTTCTAAGAAAATGCCCAAACAATTCAATGGCAGAAAGACTAGGCCTTGAACAAACAGTCCTAGGAAAACAGATTATTGATTTTCAAAACATGAAAAGATACCCAAAAACTGTGCAAAAGTTAAGTCACAAGGATTAAAAATCTATGTGCAGAAGCTTAAATTATCACAAAAAAATAGGAGTAAATCTTCATGAGATGAGCAACAATTTTATAAACATCAAAAGCACAAACAGAAAAAGTAGATAAATTCACTTCAGCCAAATTCAAAATTTCTGTGTTTCAAAAGACATGATCAGGAAAGTGTGAGAATATATTTGCAAATCACATATCTAGCAAAGAAACTATATTTAGTATATGCAAAATACTTATAACACAATACTTAAAAAAGGTGAATGCTCTAATTTTGATAGTGTGTGTGTGTGTGTGAGTGTGCATGTGCATGTGCTCATGTTGCCAGGAATCAAACTCAAGGCCTCATCATTGCTATTCGAGTGCTCTACTCCTGAGCCATACCTCCATCCCTTAGGACTTAGTTTTAAATTGAGCAGAAGCTTGCCAAAGATGGCAAGTAGAGACATGAAAGGAACGTCATCAGAGGCCATCAAAAAAATGCAGATCAGAACCACAGTGAAATAGCATCTCCAGCTATTAGGATGGGTACAGTAAAATTATAGATGATAAGAAGCGTTGTTAAGGATAAGGAGAAACTGAAATGCTGATGCAACATTTGTCAGAATATCCAGGGGTGCAACCACTTTGGAAAACATTTTCATACTGTCTTAAAATGCTAAGCACAGAAAAACTATGTGACCCAAACATTCCACATGAATGTGTATACTCAAGAAAAATGAAATATACACCTCAACAAAAAACTGTACATGCTTACAGTAGATTATTCCTAACTGTTTAAAAGTAGAAACAACTGAGTGGATAAATAAAAAATGATGCATACCTAATAAAACTTTATGTCACATAATCAACAATAAATTTATATATGCTACAACATAGATGAACCTTAAAAATGTCAAGCTAAGTAAGAAAATCATACATTTTGTATGATTCTGCATACACGAAATGTCTGGAATAGGTACACCCACATGAGAGTTAGCTGCTCAGAGCTTGGGGTTGAAGGCCATGGAGGATGGAGAGACTTTTAATGGGTAAACAGATCTTTTATGGACCAACAAAAATGTTCTAAAATTGATTGTGGTGAGAGGTATCCAATTCTGGATACTAAAAAGCATTGAATTTATCCTTTGCATGGTATGTGGAGTACAACTCAATAAAGCTGTTGAGGAAAAGAGGGGAACTATTCTAAAGTGTGGAGTAACTAAGAGACTATAAATCCCAGAGGGTCTTGTTAAAGAAATACTAGATGATAAACTTCAGGCAAACACTGAGCCACTGAGCTACGTCCCCGCCCAGATGATAAGCTCCAGCCAACCAAGAAATGAACAGTCACATCAGGGTAAACAGATCCATCTGTAAAGACAGAATCAGTCTAACTGTGGACCAAGCTAAAACACTGTGTCATTTTAGAAGAGTACATAAGCACAGGGTGCTATGGATTGTAATCTATTGAATATAGTAAACACCATTGGATTTATAACATCATATGGTTATAAAATATGTAAACAGACAAGAAAGGTTCTTTATAAACACATATCAAGCACACAGAAACAGTTTGGTGGGGGTGTGTTTTAATTTCTCTTGAGTATACACCTTGATTCTTGGAGTAGAATCTCAGGGTCGCATGTTAATTGTGTATGTGTAGTATAATCAAACTATCAGTTTTACAGTGAAATTCCACCTAATAAGTGTAGCAAGAATGATGGAGACAGAAAATCACTATGTGGCCACTATCATGGTCATTGATGGATGGAGTGGATCTGTGTTCACTGATTCAGGCAAGAGCTGATCAGTCTTACTAAGTAAGTAGGTAGTTTTTTCCATAGAGTACAGTATGTTGGGATTACCGCACTCTGTATCCCTCCTCAAACGACCAATTAGAAAGGGGAAAATAGAGTCACTGTGGTGGAGGAAACTAGAGATTGCAGCCTGTGATGTGTAGCTAAGAAAAATCAGCATCGCTAGTGGTAGACGGCATGGGTGGGCATTATGTGTTCCCAATGCCAACAAAGATGCAGCACCATTTTAGGGACAATCCTGGCTCCAAGAAGCCATAAGGAGGATCCACTGTGAGGGCCACACCACAGCACATGAGGGCTCTGCTTTTTAACAATTTTGGACACAAAGGAGATAGGAAAGATGAAGGAACTGGTCCAGACTGGAGACGTGAAAGCTGAATATAATGTATTTCTCCCATATGGCATCTTGGACCCTGAAGGAAAGGTATGTAGTTGAGATCACGATCACTGGTGTAGAGGCAGCATTGTGAAACCTGACTGTGTTATCTGGAGACCCGCGCGGCGTGGTGGTCAGTATGGAGTCTATGCTGAGCAGTGCATGCCGGACTGCTACTCACAGCCACGGAGAGAGCCGTGCATAGCTTGCTCTTGGGTGATGCGCCGCTGCCTCTGGCACAGCTCTTGAAACCCTGGAGTGCGGGGATGGTGTGGGGGGTGAGTTCGAAACAGAAGTCAAGATGCCAAAAGCCGAGGTCAGTGCGAGCCCCCTCTCCTGGTGTGAGAGAAAAAAGAAAACTGCCCAGTGACTGTAGTGTGCTTGTTTATACACTCTGGAGGTTGTTTTTTTTTTTTTTTTTTTTTTTTTTTTTTTTTTTTTTTTTTTTTTTTTTTTTTTTTTTTTTTTTTTTAAAGAGAGTAGAAAAATAATAGATATTAGAAATGATACACAGTTTCAAAAAACCCAAGATGATAGATATTCAACAGTGGTTGGTATATTGCACATTCTTATCTTCAGTGTAGCTACTCAGATTACCAGATATGAGCATGCAAAATGGGCCAAAACAGAAGTTTAAGCATTACATCCCACTTTCAAAAAACCAATAGAAATTAGTAGCATAACCATGTTAGATATCCTTTGTATATAAATACATATTATATACATATTCTTTTCCACTTTCTTTGTATTGTTTTCCCCTTTCCCTCATGCCAAGTGTTCAATCCTTCTGAGCAGTTTATTTCCATTTTACTGAATCTATCGTGTATTTCAGATTTTATTTGTTCTTTCAGCCTCGTACACTAGGGAGAGAATATGTTTACACATGCAGGGATGATTTATTTCACTTATGAGTATAGCCTTTAGTTGTATCATTTACCTATAAAAGCCTTGCATTTGCCTTCTTTATAGCTGAGTAATACTCCTTTGTGTAAAAAGACTATAACTTTTTATCTGTTTCTCCACTGATGGGTGTTTGGGTTGTTTCCAAGGTTTAGACATGATAAGTTGTACCACTATAAACACGGGTGCACATGGATCATTGTGGTATGATGTTTTCAATTCTTCTGGAAAAATGGTCAGAAGGGGAATAGGTGAGTCAAATGTGACTTCTAATCCTAGTTTTTTGGGGTTTTTTTTGTGGAATCTCCAGGCTGATTTCCACAGTGGTTATACCCATCTGCACTTCCACCTTCAGTGGAGAAGGGTTCCCTTTTCCCCACAGCCTCTTCAGCATTTGCTATTAGTTCATGTCTTTATAATAGCCCTTTTTTCTGGGGTGAGATGCAATCTCAGTGTTTTAATTTGCACTTCTCAAATGATCAAGGGTGTTGAACATCTTTTTCATATATTTATTTACCACTTGTATTTCTTCCTTTGTGAAGTATGTATTCATCTCAGAAGCCCACTTTTTGATCATTGAAATTCTTCTGACTAGCAATTTTTTTACTTGGCTGGCTGGAGGAGTTTTGAGCTCTTTGACTTGGAACAAACTGTTCACATAGCTCACCTTGGGGGCTCTGTTCTCAGGGGCCAGGGGCTAACTGTACTTGAGCCCCAAACATGTGATTGATCCCAGGTTCAACTGTTCCCCACAAAGAAGCACTTGAGTGAGGCTGAGGAGAGAAGAAGGATGGAGTTGGAAGACTGCAGCAAAACAGGGAAGCATGGACCAAGGGGATGTGGGAATTCTTTGAACCATATTTGTAACTCTTCTGTAAACCGCCTGCTAAATGTCCCTCAACTTATGATGCTTCAACCTAACAAATCTCTGACTTTATGATGATGTGAAAGTGACCTGTGTTCATTAGAAAGTGGACTTAGTGTTTATATCTCTTGCCAGCCTTTTGCTGCACAGTATGATCCTCTCTGCCAATGCTGGTCCCGTGCAGCAAGCTGCAGCTCTGGATCAGCAAAGGGATCACCAGGACGAGCTGCCAAGGTCTTATTCTGTGCTCTGCCGCTGAGCTACGGGCATGAAATGCATTTCCAAATTATGACATTTTCAGGGTTTATGATGGTTTTATGATGTTGTCCCCGACAGCGTGTATTTGGATGCACTAATGTAAGCAACAGAATGTAAATGCTACAAACCCTGAAAAGGTTAAATTGATGTAATTATCAAAGGAAAAAAAATGTAATTGGCTCTGGGTCCTTGAACATGCTCTTATTCCTGAATGCTCTCAATCCCACTTTTTGTTTTTGGCTCATTTGCACTGAGTTACATCCCAGCCTTCATTTATTTTTCTAATCATGAGACAAAGTCTCCTTAAGTCACTGAATTTCCCAAACTGGACTCGAACTTGCAATCCTCATGTCCCAGAATGCCGGAATTACAAGTGTTCACCAGCACTCACAACTTCAGCACTCACCACGAGCTAGCATTGCCAAGAGGCATTCACCTGGCTACTGCCCAAGGGCAGGCACCCAGTCTTCTTGGATTATTGCTCTGCTAAATCTCTTCTACTTTTTGGTCCAGGACATCACCCAGGAACATACACTGCATTTATTTCTCACATCCCTGCTCTCCTCCAGTTCCTGCCACTTACACATTCTCTCCATTTCTCTTTTAGTTCCACTCCCCCCCCAAAAAAAATTGATTAATCTAAAGGCAAATTTATCTATTTCTAGCCACCAATATCTATCAATCACTTTCCATGTGAGAACAAAGAAGTATAAGAAATAGCCTCAGCCCTTCACGCCCTATATTCTTTTTTTTCTTTTTTTTGCATTGATGAAATTCAAAAACTTTGTTGAGCTAGCACCTGGCTAGAACATGCCAGATGAGTCAGTATTGTATAGAAAGGTATATAGACTTTTTCACATAGGAAACATCAGATCTGTACCATATACATTTTATCCATTTGAAAAAATTGTCTACATCCAGTGATAATATGGAATACTTGACAATGATCTTTCATTCTTGTCAGAAAGATAATATAGATGAATAGAAAAATGGATAAGAATAAAGGGCGTGTGTTTGTGTGTGTGTGTGTGTGTGTGTGAGAGAGAGAGAGAGAGAGAGAGAGAGAGAGACAGATGGATGGATGGATGGATGGACAGACAGACAGGCAGGCAGGCAGGCAGACAGAAAGAGACAATAAGGACACAGTTTTATATAATTTTGTATTTGGTATTATTGAGAACTATGCCAAACCTAAGAGGTTATCGAGAGCTGTTTTTTTATGAAAAAAGGGTAAAGTAAAATTTCATAACAAAATAATGTGAGAACAGTTAATGCAACAGTTAATGCATGATATGTTGTTATCTTTAAAGTAGTTGTTTAGCACACAAGACAGGAGCACAGAAATTTCTCTAACTCACATTAACACAAAACTTCCTTCTCCATGAACCAAGATACAGAATATAACTTTCACTTTTTTCCTTTTTCCTTACTGTCCTTTTCTCCCATCTTTATTCTTTTGCCCTTTGAACAATTGTTTCCCACTTCAGAATATCTATTGTACATTTTATTTATTAGTTTATATTTTAAATTTATTTAATTTATTTTTTTGTGGAACAGGGGATTGAACTCAGGCCCTTGTGCTTGCCAGGGAAGCGCTTATTCCACTGAGCCATCTCCCTGGCCCCTTAAATTTATTTTAAATATATGTATGTGGTACAGGGTCTTGCTGCTCAGCTCAGACTCTTAATGATCCTCCTGCTTTACCCACAACACTGGGATTACAGGCATGTGTTTTGGTGGCCTTCACGGGGCGGGGCCAGCACAGCATGTAGTACTGGGGATCAAACATGGGTCCTTAAGCTTACCAGGCAGGTACATAGACCACTGAGCTGTCTCCATGTCCCCTTAGTGTACATTTTAGACCTTATTCATTCTTGTTGTTTCTCACAGGACAGACACAGTATGATGCTTCCATGTGAGTCTGATTTATTTCACTGATGACTATAGTCTCAATCTGCATCCATTTACTTGTTAAAGTCTCCAGTTTACCCTGACTGAGTAGTGTTGCAGTGTACAAAAAGATCACAGCTTTTATATCCACTCTTCCCCTGGTGCACGTTTGGGATGTTTCCAAGATTTAGCTATTACAAATTGTGGTGCTATAAACCTGGTACATATATTGCTGAGATATGTTCTTTTTTTAATTTAATTTTGAAAAGCAAAAACAAGTAGCAGAAACAGGGTAACATACAACAGTACATAGGCTACAGATGTTCAAAACAATAATAGCTAATTAACAATGGTTGTTATATTCTCTATTTTTATCATCAAATCTGTTGCTCAGGTTAACAAATATAGTTATATAAGATTGTACAAATAATCGAATATTACCACTTGCTTTCAAGAAAGCTTAACTTTTTCCTGTCTTCTTTTTACTTTTCTAAAAACTTATTTTAAAGAGAGCATAATAATTAATAAGACCTCAGAAACGTTGCACATTTAGATGATCAGGATGAGATATACTCAAGCACGTCTTTTGCATTACACATTGCTGTCCTTGATGTAGTTGCTTAGATCATAGATATCAGCATACAGAGTTAGTCACAGTTAAAATTCTACACAAGGACTGCTCTTTAAAAGAAACTGATAGAAATTATTAGTACAATCATCTCAGCCATCCTGTACATATACCTGCCTGCTTTTCCTCCTACCTTCTTTCTATCTTTTCTCCTCTCATCTTTGTTGTTTAATCCTGAAGTTCAGATTCTTTCCATTTCACTATTCCTGTTACACCTTTCAAGTTTTATTTCCTCTAAGAACCAAAAAAAAGAAAAAAAAAAAAAAACAATAAGGCTACTCTTGCTTAATTCAATGAGTAGAAAGATTTGTACTAATAGTGTTCAGACAGGACATCATGTCTGCTCCTTGTACTATGGATGACCAATAAGAAGATAGCAATGTACAATGTATTAATCATTAAAACTGTCCTATTAATCAGTTTTGATACTGTCTCATTGCTATTTGTTTCTCAATAAAATAAAATAAAAATTTCAAAAAGCCCTTATAGAGCAATAAGGCTGGGGATATTCCTAAATGGCACCGCACTTGCCTGGCAAGTCCTGATTTCAATTCCTATAATAAAAAAAAAAATACAATGAAAGCAATAGAGTGACACACAAGGCAATCAACTTTCCATGGTGAAACGATGCTAACTTAAAAGGATGTTGGGTGAAAATGAAGAATGGACACAATTTAAGGGAAGAAGAAGGGGACCAGCTGGGCCATGATGTGGTGAGGCTAGAGGCAGGAGGGCCTGGAATAATAACTATGAAACCTAGAATTGACTGTCACTCTGGGGCCATAGACATAGAGTGCGTAGGTAGGTTGGAGGGTTTAACAACACATATTTGATGATGGGGTAGAGAAGCAATATCATAATTGTTCAAGTGCTGATCACATTTTGACTCTTCTGGCCCTTAAAGCTTATGAAAGTGGCACCTGAGGTCATTTCCATCTTGCATATTTTTTATGAAAACTCTAAATATAGTATTTAATTCCTCAAATATTTCTCAAGAGCTGCAGTCTTTGAGGCACTCTTGTAAGTACAGCAATGAAAAGCAAAAAGACCTGGGCTGTCCTAGAGCTTATATTCTTCCTGTAAAGAGGCAGATGACCTAACCAACATGCAAGTAAATAATAATATTGGATAGTAATAATTACTCAGAAAAACATAAATGTGTTAAAGATTCATAAAGATAACAGAGAACTATCTGTCAATTTGACTAGAATAAAGAATGCTAATGTATCTAGGTAAAGCATCATTTCTAGTTTGGTCTGGGAAGGTGTATTATCAAAGGAAAATATCTTTATTGTTTGATCCTCATTCAAGTATCTGTAGAAGGGAACCACTAAATATGATAAAGGAGGTCCACCCTCTGCAGTGTCTAGCTGGGCATAACTGTTAAAGACCCAGATACAAGGCAAAGGTGGGGGAAGAGCCAATTTATTTCCCTTCTTGAGCTGGGACATCCATATGATCTGACTGTTGGGCCTGAGGGCTCATGGCTCCTGGGCCTCTGAGCTTCCAGTGGTTCTGGAGGTTTTGGCCTTGGACTGAAAGTTATGCCTCCAGATCTCATGGGTCTCTTGTTACCAGAGAGCATAGTATGGGATTTTCTGGCTTCCATAATTGTATACTGTCAATGTTTTTGCACAAAAACGCAAACGTTCTGTAGCACATCTGCGGAGAACTCTGACCAGTACATAATTTTTGGAGGAAATTAAGCTGGGCAGAAATTCTGCACTTGACTAGGAGGCAGGGATCTAAAATTTCTGACAAGCAGAAAGAGAATAAGAGAGGGAAACACTGAATCAGCAAGCTCAACTCAAGTCAGGACTACATGCATATGTATATTTTTCAGGTTAAATGTTTTCTCCAGCATTCAACCCCTAAAGGCATCTCAGTAACCTTTCCAAAAGCTTTGAGTTCAAAAAAATGGAAAACACATTAACATTCAGAACAGTAGACAAAATTATATTGCTGAGGTGAAACAGAAAATGGTCTGAAGAGTAGAACTTAGAGGCTTCCCTGGCCCGGAAGTGAGGATGTTGCAAAATGCTGGCTTGGCTTGGACCAGCTGCTTCTCTTGCTTCAACGACCTCCGTGATTTCCTGCATTGGGTCTTTACTAACACCCAAGCTGTTAAACTCTATTGTGCTGGTTTGACATCTGGAACAAATTCTTTTGTCATACACCATCAGACTTTAAACAAATAAGAGCTAATGAGAGAGGCAGATGTCATGATTTTGCCTTGGCCAATAATTTCTTTGTTCACTCAAGGGTGATGCGGAGCAACAGAGAGAATCGCTCTCCTGGCCCACTTCACAGGAGAATTCGTTTTCTTTGACAAATGTCTGACTCAGCTGATGTTTACAGTGTAACATATTTATTTTGCCAGGTCTGCTCCGCACATCACCCCATGAGGAGCTCTATGGAATAACGATGTGGAAAGTCTGTGGTGGAGCTGAGCCCAGCAGCGCCTCCATTCCTGTGCAAGGCCAAGTGCTTTCCCCTCTCTGGGCCTCAGTTTCCTCGCCCATGAACTGGAGGTTACACCATGCACATTATGCAACAGAATTCTATAAGAGCTTCACACAATGCCTAGCGCATAGTAGGAAATCAGTGAACATCCCCAGTGTTTCCACCAACCATTCGTAATTAATGTGTCCTTGAAAGAAATGGTTCTAAAAAAAGTCACTCTTTGCTTTAAAAGAACTCATCTACATGAGTTCATCTTGAAGATAGTGATTTTTATTTTTCATTTAAAACAAGTAATCCAGAATAGCATGGTTTTGCTTTTGTCTGAGGTCTCGGCTAGTTTTGCCCCTGAGGCATTTAGAAAAGAGCTTTCAGAGGACCTGAACTATATTTGGAGTTGCAGGGCGTACCTGTCTTCCCAGCTCTCTGGGAGGCTGAGCAGGGAGAACTCAAATTCTAGCCCAACTTGGACAACTCAGTGTTGTAGTGAAATACTGTCTTCAAATTTAGAAAAAGCAAAGGCTGGAGAATGTAGCTCAGCACATAGGTCCTAGGATTGTTCTCTAGTACATCAGAAAGCAAACACAAGTGAAACTTGTGTCAAACAAAGCTGGCACAATGGAGAAGTGCTGATGGGGATAAAAGACACATACACTGCACCTCAAGCTGGCTCCCAGGAGGGGTGCCAGTGCCCAGCTGGTGAGAACAAGGAACACAGGGAAGGTCTGACTATGGCTCTGGAGATCTTTGTAGATGATCTCTATCCCCAGCCAGGCAGGCAAGCCCACCTCCAGCTCTAGCAGCTCCAGCTTGAGAGGAAGTGAGCCAGCAATTGTTCCTTAAAGAGTTCAAAATATATATGCCACATGATGAATTTACTTGAGAAAAATGAAACCATACATTCATATAAAGATCTAGATGCAATGTCTGTAGCAGCTTTACTCATTACAGTCAAAAGCTATAATCAATTCAAGTGTCTCACAAAAGGTGACTAGATAAACAATTATAATATAGCTATATAATGGAATATTGCTCAGCCCTAAAGGGGAATGAATTATTCCGAATAAAGCTACTTTACATCTCCATTTATTTAAAAATACCAACAAGGTTAGTGCAGGCCTGGAACAGTGCTAGGGTCTGGGGGATTGAGGAACTACAAAAAGGAAGAGGAATCTCTCGGATATGCATAATGTTCAGCATTGATAGAGGAGAAGGTCTTATGTGCATGGAAGCGTGTGAGAACTGTCGAAGTGTGCAACTTACTAGGTGCCAGTTACCCACTAATGTCACTGTTAAAGGCATTATATGTCACAGTACTGCCCAGTCTGTAATAAACCTGTGTAACCACACCCTTCTGAGATAGTGCACCTACTTGTCCCCTATATGGTTAGCAATTTTGCAAGGCAAATCCTAAGTTGTCACCATCATTACTATTAAAATATGGGTGAAATCAAAAGCCTCCCCCAGCAGAAGCAGCAATCAGGCAGCTCGCGGTGAGTGGTGACAGTCTCCAATTTACCTTTTAGAGAAATGCATGCTTAGGAACATTGCAGGCTCATCAGAGAGAGTCTCCAGTCTGTGCACCAAGAAAGGTTTTGCGGAAGATGATTTTTTCCTCCCAGAGTAAGGTAATAGTGGGGTAGGTAGACTTCAGGATGACCCAGGCACTTTACATTTATTGTACACTTTAATTTCATTACTGTTACATTAGATTCTCTGAAGAAGCTCCCCACCAGGATCCCACAGGTCACAGCAGGGCCCATTCTCCTGCCAGCATATAAAGTGGATGTTGATCTGACAGAGGGCAGAGCCCAGGCATACAGGCGAGAGCCGAGGCTCTCTAGACACAGATGGAGCATCGCCCTTCCTGACAGTCCACCTTCTGCTGAGCAGCTCAGTGCCCAACAGGCCTCAGACAGTCAGGGATCTGTGGCTGGGAGTTGAGAAGCCCTGGTCTCTAACAGGCTTGAAGAACACGGCATCTGAGGTCTGCAAATGGCTAACACGCGTCAGCAATCACCAGGTTTGCAGGTTGTGTCTGACCCTTTGTTACTTCTGTTTGAAAGAGAAGAGCTGAGTTCTCTAATTACTCCTTTAGGGACACTTAATGCATTCTAAGTGTTTACTAAGCCTGGGCAAGTGATTGATTGCCTCTGGTTAATACTTTTGGACTCAAGGTTAATTATTATTTTCTGATAATATTTTTTATTTATTAGCATCCTTTAATAAAGCTGGCAACTATTGGTTAGTTAAGCAGACAAACCATTAACACAAGAGCTAAAGTGTCAACTAAGGGTCAGTCTGCTAATTTCTTGGTCATGGAAGACACAAGGCAAAACCTTTAACAAAAAATGCTTACCTTGAGTATCTGCTTTTTAACTAAATGATACTATAAATACACTGTACACAGCCTGGAATTTACCATTTCTGCAAGACTGGATATTCATGAAGAAGCAGGCCAAGGAATTCCAGTAGAAAGAGAAGAAGGAATCTGGGGAAAAGTGTGGCATAATTGATTTCTCATTGAATGACAAAGCAGGCAGAAAAATTCATAGAAAGAGAAACAAGAGAAACAATACATAGGATTCTAGTGGCTCACAGAGCTGCACTGAACCTTAAATTTTAATAAGTTATCCTTATAAGACGATGAGACCCTTGTCATGAAAGGAAGATGAGAACATATAAACTTCACACCAGTCTCAGGCTGGCTTCCTGCTGATTGAGCTCTACAGAAATCAATAAAGAGATGAGCCTTTCACGGGCTTGAGCCCCTTCACAGAGCCTTCCAAAGAAGAGCAGACACCTGGTGGGTCCTTTGAAGGGGGCTGGAAGGGAGCAGAGTAACTGAAGATAGTAAATGGAGTTCAGGAAAGAATGCCTACACAGCAGCTCCACATAATTGATGTAATTAATAAAGAATGAAAATCTTCACAGCAGACTCATGGAGACATGGAAAATGGTATTCCAAACAATTCTTTGCTTCCTTGTTTTAAATAATTATTTACTAAACACCAACAGTGATCACAGCATGATGCTAGGCTGAAAAGTGGGGAGAAAGAAGGGAAAACTATTTGAAAGTCATGGCTCAATCTGTCACTCTCTTGCTTAAAAAACAACTTTTATTTTCCAGTACTGAGGAAAGTCTCAGAGGTGCTCTAATCCTGAGCTATATTCATAGCCTTTTTATTTTCATTTTATTTTGAGACAGAGTCTCAACGAGTTATCCAGGCTATTGTAGAACTTTCAACCTTCCCGCCTCAGCCTACTGAGTCGCTGGGATTATAAGTGTGCAAACCATACCAGGTAAGAGTCTATTCAAAAATATAAGAGGGCCAGGGATATAGCTCAGAGACATAGCTCCTGCCTGGTAAGTGTAAGGTCCTGAGTTTGCTTCCCAGTATCAAAACAAAAAAAGATAAACCAATACCTTGGCAGAAACAAAAATTTGATCTTATTCAGTTTCTAGTTTACCTTATTTCTTACCAAATATCCTTCCCTCCTAACTAATCTATAGGGTGGGTGTACCAGAATAATCATGGTGTATATCAACCATCTGATACCAAGTATCAGATCAAAATCCCAGGTGTGGGCCAGCAAGATAGCTCAGCGGACCAAGCGCCTGTGGAGGCCAATACAGGGACCGGGGTTCAATCCCTGGCATCACATGTCATGCTGGCTCCAACCCCAGGCAAGCTGAGCCAGCCACCAAGTCCAGGCATGGTAATCAGAACACTGGAGAGGCTGGAAATAGGAGAATCACTATGAGTCCAAGCTGTGTAGTGAGACCCTATAACAAATATATATATATATATATATATATATATATATATATATATATATATATATATATATATATATTCCACATGTTAGATATGTATTGTGATCCTGCCATGAGACACAATTCTAGTGCCTCAGTGATTTACATTTTGGAGGGTTTCTCCAGGGAAACAGAACCAATATAATAAAGATACAGATATCAGATATAGACACAGTACCCACAAAGATTGTGTTGTGACAGATTGGCTCATACACTCATGGAAGCTAAGAATTCCCATAGTCTGAAAGCCAAAGGTCTAGGAAAATCAGTGATGCAATCCCAATGTATGTGGGAAACTCAGGACCAGCAGCACTAGGGTTTCCCACATGATGCGGGGAGAAGGCCAATTTACCTTTCCCTTCAGTCTACACCTCAGTGGATTAGAAGATGCCCACTAACACTGGCTAAAGTATATTTATATCATCCTTAACTCTGTCCTCAGATCCAAATACTGTATCTTTCAGGAGAACTATCACAGATCTACCCAGAAATGTTTTGCCTGCTAAGGGGGCATCCTTTACTCAAATTGGCACATAACATTACCTACCAGAAGTCCACCTTTGTCCTATACGGACCTCCTTAAAGCATACTTCATCTCCAAATAAAGACAATGACAAGGTTATTCCTCCACAACCTCCTGATGTAGCTATCCTTCTCATATCTGGAAATACAGCAATCTCTTCCTCAGAAGGTCTTGACTGATGGTAACTAAAATATATACTATTGTGTAAAACTAATAATACTGAGAGGTGATATAAAATCAATATGCATTGTTATAAGTAAGTTATAAGGGATCAAGAAGGAAACAAACAAAGATACATATGGATATAGATATATAGAGAGAAATAGTATATATATGGCATAACATATATCGTATGATATATATACATCTTATTTCTGACACTATATGTGTTTTATTTGTATTCACAACAAAATAAAGAGAAAATACTCATGACGATTATAGTTCTCATTGTAATTATTCATTCAGATAAAGCTAATATTTATAACTTTTGTCTTTTACTCTCTATTTTATATTCTGTTTACCTTTGCCAAGTACCTCAGGTGACTTTGGTTCCTCAGCTGACGGAGTGACCCAAACCTTTACTATCAGGCTTGACTAAATCGAGTTATTGTAATTTTCCATTGTCTCTAATTATAGCTCATGATAATAAAAGATGCCCTTAGCACCCTCCTTTCCATGTATTTTTCCTCACATCTAGTTTTTCGTGTCAGCTCAGATCTGCTAGTCAACCTTAATCAACCTTCACTCCTTTGTTTGCCAATCAATGCAGAGGCATGAGAAAAATAAGGCCACCAGACAGCAGTCATTCTTTTTTCTTTTCAGTCCAACAAATCTTTTTGAAAATTTTAGCTACTACATAATAACTGTACACACTTATGAAGTACGTGATGTGGCTATGAGTTGACCATTGTAGAGTGACACAGGTGTGTCCACATCATGTTCAGAGCTCTAAAATAACTCCTGAGTGCTGATGGCTTCCTGTCTCTGAGATGTGTCCCCAACGAAAGAATGCATATGGGGTTGACCCCTTTGGAGACCTTGAGATAGGATAAAAGTAACTTACATGTGGGATTTGAGTTTTTGGTAGCTGGAGAACGGACTACAGTAGACAGAATAAAGGTCCATGTTTTAACCACAGCAATTTATGAAAATGTTATACTACATGACAAGGGGAAACTTTATGCCCAACATAAAGCGATGATCCTGCATTATCTCAGCAGGGACACTGGGATCACATGGGACTTAACATGGGGAAGAGAAGAGCAGAAGAGTTAAGACATGGAGAAGTGACATTAAGAAACGCAAGCCAGCCATTGGTGGCTCTGTAGATGGAATGGGCTATGGGGTATTTACAAAGCCCCTAGCAGCTGAAGGGGTCCAGGAAATGAGCTTTTCCCTATAGGCTACAGAAAAGAACATGGCCACATCAACAACTTGATTTTAGTGCAGTGA
Organism: Ctenomys sociabilis; assembly: GCA_004027165.1. Lineage (NCBI taxonomy): Eukaryota > Metazoa > Chordata > Mammalia > Rodentia > Ctenomyidae > Ctenomys > Ctenomys sociabilis. Next base: position 14,061 of record PVKA01010062.1, on the reverse strand, counting down.
AACTCATTTCCGACTTCCAACCTGCAGGAACACAAGGTAGTAAATTTATATTATCGGAAGCCACTGACAGTGCTAATTTGTTAAGCAGCATTAAGTAACTAATACAGTAAGCAGCTAGCCAAGTGTGCACATCGCCAAGCGCACGAGTAAAGAAGATAGAGGAAACAGGCCGTTCCTTCCAACCAGCAGCAGCACTGGGAATCCCAGAAAAACGGAACACGGTTGATTGAACACAAAGCTCCATCTCTGCCACAATCTATACTTTAATAAGTGACCCAAGGACTCAGTCACTGCACTCACTCTGTATTCCTGAAAACTGACACTTTCCCAAATTTCCTAGTTGTAACTTTCCACTACTTTATCCTTTAGTTTTTTCCCAAATTCTTTCCCTACTTTCCACTCCTTTCCACCATCTGACATCCCATTCCAATCAGTGCCTCTAGATTCCTCTTTGCAAATTCTCATTCACCCTTAAAATTTAGCTGGAGTGCTTCTTATTCTAAGAAGGGTACAAAGAGAACTTCCTGCTCCTCTTAAGTGGATTTTGTGTCATTCATCTTTCTTCCATTACTTTATCAAATTTTTAATCTCAGTCATATTAGCTAACATTAAGAGGTATTTAGTTGGAAACATAATTCTGATCTATGGCTGCGGAAGCTTATACTCTCTCTGAGAAGTAATGTGAACGCAAAAGTCTTTGCGGAATCTGTCCACGTCTCAAGTCCAGTGGCTACCACCCTAGCGCAATCCATCGGCCTTATTCTGGCCTGACTGTTATAAATGACTCCGCTCTCTACCACTCTTGCCAGCTATAGTGCACCTACAGTGCACTCTCCACATAAAAGCCAGCTTCACATTCTTAAGGCAGCTTTACTGAAATATAGTTTATCTGCTACACAATTCACCCAGCTAAAGTGCACAATTTAGTGGCTTTTAGTATCTTCATGGAGCTTGCGTCCATCACCATAATCAATCTTAGAACATTTTTCATTACTCTAAAAACACCCATACCATGGAGCCATCATCCAGACCCACTTCTAGTCTTTGCAGAACGCACAAATCTTACCATTTTCTTTTCCTGCCTAAAGCCTTTCAGTGGTTTCCTGTCATCCCTTTGACTTACGATAAACCACAAAGTCTTGCATTCCCAGTTCATTCGTTCAGCTTCACCTTGAACCTCTTATGCACTGCCAAGAGCAATGGCCTGCACCTGCCTGCCAAGATGTAGAGCTCTGTGTGCAGGGCCTTGGCATCCCAGTGCTTTACTCTGCTATGAGTTTATCTGACTCAGACTTCATCAGTGAGTTTTAGAAGAAGCAACAATGTCATTAGAGACAGCTTCAATGTCTTTTTCACTTCCATTAGACTTCTCACTTAGTGCTGTCTCAGAACCTTGCATCTTCAAATCATTTGTTTAATTCCCTGTCTAAGCTATCTCCTCTATGAGGTTGTAATGCTCACAGACAATTTTCTGCCCATAATGAATGTTCAGTTTCCAGCATAGCATCTGAAAGATAGGAATCCAATAAACAATTTACCAAGGCAGGCACAGTGGTACACGTCTGTAATATCAGCTGAGGAAGGAAGATCACAGTTTCAAGCACAACCTGGGCAATTTAATGAAACTCTATCTCAAAATAAAAAATGAAAAGGGCTGAGGATGTAGCTCAGGGCAAAATCTCTGGGATTAACCCCTGTTATTTCCTCCCCCTCCCCCCGGGTACTAAACAGAAAGAGTAAGTTAAAAGTAAATGAGACAATCTGAATAGTGGAATGATCAAATGTAGCTCCTAGAATCTTAAGATACTCATGGTTTTTAACTAAGTAATACTATTTCTAGGATTGGATTTTATTTTAAGAAAATAATTCTAAATAAAAGGCAAAATACAACTTATAACAGCAAAAGATGAAGACCTTGCAAATGCCCAAGAGTTGTGCAAGAGTTACATGATTTACAGTCATTCAATGGAACATGTAATTGTTAAAACTGAAGCCAACTGTTGCTGTGTGTGCCTATAATTCCAACAGTTGAGAGGTTGAGGGTCATGCCTCGAAGCCAATATGGGCTACACAATGAGAGATTGTCTCAAGAAAACCAAAAGAAAGGGAAGGAGGGAAGGATAGAGGGAGTACAAGAGAACAGAATAATGTAAAATAAAGTGATGCATAGATGCATTAATATTAAAATGCTATGATTTAATAGCCAGTCACAGAGCATAAAATGACTATATTCAGTTATAGCAATATTTAGAAACATCTGCAATAAGGAAATTTCCACTAAAAAAACTGAGCACCTAAGCCAAAAAGGTAGACATAGTGCCTACCTGTGGCTGATGCAGCAATAAAGATTTTTATTTCTATCTTTTCTTATGCTCCAGATTTTCTGTAATTCTCAAGCATTGTTCTGTGGTTTGAGTGTATTCTCCGAAGTTCCTGTGTTGGAAACTGATTCCCCAGTGCCACGGGATTGAGAAGTGGAAGCTTTGGAGGTGCCTAGGTCAGAAGGGCTGTGCCTTTATTACTGAATTAATGTCATAACGGTGGGGTGGGTGTCATTGCAGAGGCGGGTGCTCTGGCCCTTCCCCCTTCCTCCATGAGTAATACAGTGTGAGGCCCTCACCAGCCACTCTGTTTCCAATTGGACTTTCCAGTGTTGTGAACCAAATAAATTTCTACTGCTTATAAATTTCCCAGTCTGCAGGCATCTTGTTTAACAGCACGCGATGAACTAAGACACATTCTATTTGTCATGAAAACTAAACACTTGTGAGGTAAAGGCACTAAAAAAGGCAGTCGCTACAGGAAATAAGGCAACAATATAGCTGCAGAGTTTGGAGAGTAGAAGGAGGAAAGATCTGCCCGTCACCATCCTGAGCTGAGGAGCCACTGTGTCCCTTCCACCTGCCTGTGCGACTGTGGCCTGCTGCAGGCCGCGTCATCCCCATGCCTAGAGATGCTTTCTCAGTGATGGTGGTGCCCATCCCCTGTGTCTCCATCTCCTGCTAGCAAAGGTCCTGGATTTATTATGCGTCATCTGCAGATGCAGCCTCCAGACTGAGCAGGCTTATTGCTTGCACTTTGCACTAATTTTAATAAGCCCCCCTGCTAGGGCTGGTACCACCCTGAGTCAGGAATGAATATGGCGACGTCAGCAACTTCTCTGCCACTGAGATTTTCTTTCTAGCCTCTACCAGGTACAACCTCTTACTAACCCATTTCTTTGGGTAGAAGATAATTAGGCTGCTTACCAGTGGCATTGAGTGGAAACTTCCAATTTTGTGCAAGGAATTGGAGCCTGTGGAAGTGTCTGATGTACACTGTATGGTCCACAGCTATCAACGCTTTCTTTTGCAACCTGGAGCAATGCCTAGATCTGAGTCCTGATTCCTGTACCACATTCCTCAATCCCTGAACCCCATAATCCCTGATCCTCCTTTCTCCTTGCAGAGATTCTTTGAGTAGTCTGTGACTCTGAGTCTGGCAATAATTATGGTCATAGCACTCATTCATTGAGTGTTTGGTTAGCATCCAAGCTCTCTTGCATAACTATCCAATCAGTTTCATTAAAAAAATTGAGTGTTTGTTCAATAAATCTCAAGCCTTGCCAATTTTTTTTGCCTCCAAAATATGTTAAACCTGTTTCCTGTTTTCTCTTTCTATTGCCCTGCTATGACCTCAGTCACCTACATGAGGGTGGCAATCTCCTCACGCACAAGGGATTGCCCTGCCTCTGTTTTCATCAAAACACCCTCCAGCTGAAGGAACATGCAAAGTGACAGTCCTTTGTCAAGCACCACTGCCCCAGAGATTCCAGTGATTCCTCATCACCCACAGGACAGTTCTGTTCAGTATCTGGCTCACAAATGTCATACGGGAAAGTCTCGTCTGGGTTCTCAGCCCTTCTAGCAGCACCAGCAAACATACTGGACTTGGGCCAAATGCCACACTGTTGCACACAACCACTTTTCTTTCTTGCTTGCTGGAACTGTTCTTATTTTCCTTCTGGCTATCCTTTTCTCACCTTGCTACAATGTTTAGCTCTTAAACAGCTAAATGTTACCCCATGCACACACTTATTGTAGCACTTAACTCTGTATATTATAATGATCTGTTTGGTATGTCCCTCCTAGGCTATAAACTGCTACAAGGAGGTGTCTATCTTAATTATCTTTAGATTACTATCTTTAGGAAGCAACTAAAGACACACTATGCATTATAAAATCCTCCAGCAACATTTATTACTTGTCCAACATCACCAAACACACCTTACAAATACCATTTGTAGAATCTCCATGGAAAGCCTACATTTAAAATGCCATAAGCTAACCTTACTTCTGAGAGGATCTTTAGAGTTGTAAAGCAGATCACAGCTCCACATTCATGGCTCCTCCAGAGGCTCTAAGTAGCTTCTCTCAGTGGCGACTTTTGTGCCCGTCTTCCCTGCTCTGTAACAGAGTGGGGGCCGTATAAACCCTCTCTGATATGAGAACACAGAAGGCACTTCTCTGCTCCATTTCTCTCTGCCTGTAACTCTCCTCCCTTGTTTCTTTAACAGATGGACTCTTCTTTTTCATGTAGATACCCCCTCATGTCATGCTCCTCCCTAAAGTAGCTTTCTACCCCTCAGTAGGGGACCACTACAAATCAGCCCTTTGTAATTGTGTCATAATCCATGTCCCAATCTGAAGTCCTCTTGTATCTTTGGGTGCTTATGTATTGCCTTCCACTGAAATATAAATTCCACAAGAACAGAGATTTTTCTGCCTTGTCCTTTAACCCCTGATTTCAGGTCACTTTCTAGCCCATAGTATCAATGAGTTTTTAAAGTATCTGTGTTATTCCCACTTATGGTTTCAGGAGCTAAGTATTATTACAATCCTTACTTTGCAGATGAGCTGAGAAAGGTGCAGAGAAGGTCGCTAAGCAGATTGTACATTTATTCCAGAACAATCAGATCTTTTTGATGCTATAGCCCACTTGCTTGATCTGATGACTAACCAGTTTTCATCTTACATATCTGAGACAGCACAAACCTTGGTGCAAAGATTTGCAGTGTTTTGTCCTATTCTACCTATTTCTGGGTTGAAAAAAAATATTACTGGTTTTCCCTTTGTCCCCAGGTTTTTTTCATTTCTCTTCTTCATGGCTTAGGTGTATACACTAACTGACTTAAACTATTGCATAGGGCTGGTGAGATAGCTTAGCAGACTAAGCACCTGCTTAGGCAAGCACAGGGACCAGGGTTTGATCCCCAGCATCTCATGCCATGCCAGCCCTGCCCCAGGCACGCTAAGCCAGCCACCAAGTCTGGGCATGGTGGTGCATGCCTGTAATCCCAGCACTGAGGAGGCTGAGAACAGGAGGGTCACTACAAATCCAAGCTGCTAGTGAGACCCTGTACAAAAAAACAAAACCAAAAAAATACATTAAAAAAAAAAAAACATAGTTGGATCCAACTTGTGGTTGGAGTTAATTATTAGGGGCTAGAGCTAAACTGTACCCCCTAAAGACTCATATTGTATTTAGTGGAGTTTTGGAGAGTGATTTGACCAAGGGGGCTTTACACTCATCACTAAGTTAATTGACTGCGGAATTCCAAGCTGAGTGTGTTGTTAAGAGGTAGATCTGGTCCGAAGAGGAGGCTCATGGGGGCGGCGGCCTGGAGGATGCACCTCCCTCTCTGATCCTCCCTCTTTCTGCTTCCTGGCAGCCGAGTCATGAGCAGCTCTGGCCTTCCACACTTTCCTCTACGCCCTTCCTGCCTGAGAGCCAGCTGATGGTGGACTGCATTCTCAGACCTTTGAGCCAGAACAACCTGTCCTCCTGTAAGGTGTGGACATTGGGTATTTTTGTCTCAAAGACAAAGCCTGAGTCACGGTGTCTCTTTCTACACTAACATTTCATGATGGCTTATAGTTATTAATGTCTGTTCTCTTTTAAAATGGGATGGACACTTAAAGGGCCAGAGTGCTTAAGGAAGACAGGCTTTGGCATATATTTAGGATAATCAAGATGGCATTGGGTTTTAAATCAACTCCCTTCTTACTTATAATGGCTTAAGGTTGCCTGCCCCAAATTTGGCCTTTAATCATGGACTTTAATTATGTTTTCATCCAGAGACAAAGATTTCAATTTTGTCAATGGTCTTTCTCTATCTTTCTTAACATGGGGAAAGCAACCTACAATTTATGCATCTTTTTTCCCATTCCACACACATTTCTAGCCCCCAGAGTGCAACAAGCACTGTGCTGAGTGCTGGAGCAAAACAGATGTGCAGAAACTGGCCCGTTTGTTCCACTGCCATGGTCGTCAGGGCTGGCAAATGCATGATGGATTCCCCAGAGAAGTAATCTGTTTTATTTTCACCCTTGTACCAGATTCCTCACTCTCCCATCTTGACCTCTTAAATTTAAGAGAACTTGCCTCTGACCATGAAAAAGCACCCAGAGTTACTTGAGAAACATTAGCTCATGCACAAAGCTGTCAAAATCCTGAGAAGAACTGGCTCAAGCCAGGCACTCCAAAGACAAAGATTAAGGAGCACATAGAAGATTGAAGAAAGCATTTTTCACCTTCAAATGTGGAGGAATTCCCAGAAACAGAGACAGAAAATCCCCTCGTGGAGGGTCAACAGGGAAGATGTGATATAATACTAAAGTATGGTAGGAAGACAGGAGGGAGAAGAAGAGGAGGAGGAGGAGGAGGAGAGTAGACTAAATCTCTCAAATTTCATATCTGCAGGGAGTCACTCCATGTAACTCAGTTTAGAGACTAAAGGCTCCCAACATAGGATTCCCTTTACATACCCCCAAGACTTGCTGAAGAGGAGGGATTGCTAGGTAGCGGCAAATATCCAGCATTCTTTTCCTTCTTCTGATCTTCTGTTGGACTTTACTTTGATCTGTCCTAGACTCTGGCTGATCCCAGAAGTGGGACAGAAACATCAAAACTTCTCAATACAACTGATTTAGATTTTCAATGTTAGAAACTTAGGGTGGCGAATTTTCATTATTTTCAGTCAGCTTTTTAAAATTTTTTCAACAAGACAAAGGATTGTAGAGAAGCCAGAGGGCCCTGTTGGTCAACTCTATTCCAACAGGTCACACCTGGAAGGAGCCTTGGAACTCAGCACCCAGCAGGTCCACTACAATTTAGCAGGCTGCACCCAGAAGAAACCTCAGAGCTCAGCAGCCAGGAGAGCCCAAAGAGTCTACTTTGATGGAGCTGAGCACAGCAGCCAGATGGAAGGAGCTGAGCACAGCAGCCAGATGAAAACCAGGCCTGGCCAGTCAAATTTGAGTTTGGTAGATCTAGACCTGGTGAGCTAGGCATACTACTAGGCTCAGTGGGGCCCAGACTGAGGCTCATACCTACGGGAGAATCCTAGTGGCACAGAAGTGGCAGCAGGTAGCTAGGGTGAGCTAGTCTGCTTGGAATACTCCAGGTACATGAAGGGGAGGTTCCCAGAAAGAACTCAGGGGAGCTGACTTAAATACAGATTCTCAATCTAAGAACTGCTTCGATATATAGCTATAATGTTTTCTCCTATGTTCTAAAGCACAAATCCATTAGTTATAAAAGTTTCCCAATTTCAAAATTTCACTACCTTATTAGTATTGTTAATCGTACTGTTGTAAATAGGAAGCCATATCTCACTTAACCACATATTCTCCCTTGGATAATAATATCAAGAGGGGTTTGGATGATAAACTCACCAAAGCCCTGTACTGAAGGGATGGAAAACAGTGCCAAGCAGAAACCAATATCTCACTCTCAGTCACTATATAAGGCAAAATCTCGGGATCCACACAAACAAAAATCTCTCACACAGGAGAGATACTTAAAGAACAGACTCTACAGAGAGGCTCTGATTGCAGTGATGCAGCTAACCCACTAGCGCACTTTCAAAAAAGCACTGCAGAAATCAGAATATTAGAGTTGTCTCTAAAATACAAAAAAAAAAAAAGAAGGTGCAGAACGCATTCTCAGGCCCTGAGTCCACCCAGAACAAGCCCAGGAGACATCAGCATAGAAGAAACTGGAATAATAATAGCAACTGAAGCAAAGAAACAACTGCAGAAGGATACAGAGAGAGGAAATCAGAACAGAAATAATCTCCTAGGATTAAAAAAAAGAAATGACAACTACAATGAAAGAATTATTAAGCATTTCTAAAGAAGACACTGATAAAAAATGGAGAAGAACAGAAAAATGACGTAAACCTTGAATAAGAAACACAGGAAAGAAGTGGAATGCATGAAGCAGATTCAGAGATGAGCAGGAAATTAAAATCTCCATCAAAAGTTGGTATAACTGTTTGAATGAAAGTAAAGACAGACTTTCAGAGCTTAAAAACACCATTGCAGCTAGTGAAAAGGTAAGGAAAGATCTCCTAAAAACAACTAGGATGTAGGAGAAAAATAATTCAACATCTGCAAGACGATACAAAGATGAACAACGTGAGACTAATAGGCATCAATGAGAAAGAAGGAGCCAACACAAATGATATAAAAAATATGGGCAGAAATAGCAGAAAACTTCACAAATATGGGAAAACAATCTTCCATTCAGGTAACTGAGGTATATAGAACTCCAAATAATACCAATCTAATTAAAACTACACCCAAGCATACAATAATCAAGATCCCAGAAATTCAGCAAAAGAACAATATACTAAAAACCTCTAGAGAAAAGAAACAGATCACATTTAAAGAAAAACCCATCAGAATAATGGCAGATTTCTCTTTACAAACCATCAAGTCAATAAGAGCATGGAGTGAAGTACTTTAAGTCCTACAAGAAAACAAATTCCATCCCAGACTGCTACACCCTGCAAAACTCTTTTTCAAGTTTAATAGAGAATTAAAATACTTCCATGACAAAGAACAACTAAAGAAATCCATGACAACCAAACCAAACCTACACAAAATACTAAATATACTCTAGAAAGTGATCGAAATGATCACAATTTGACTGGTGAGATACCTCAGTAGTCTAAATCACCTGCTAAATCAACCTCAGGCAGGTACAGAGGACCAGTTAGATCCTTTGCACCCCATGCTGCACCAGCCCTGCCCCCAGGGTGAGCTGAGCCAGCAAAACAAAACAAAACAAAACAAAAAAAACCCCACAATTCCAAAAATGACAATGAAAAGAACCCACCAAACAGGGCCAACATTCAAACCCAGGAGAAAAGTAGGGAACCAACAACAGAAAAATAACATGACAAACATAAGTCAATACATAAGCACCAATGTAAATGGACTCAATGGGGCCAGGGAGATGGCTCAGGGGAATAAGCGCTTCCCTGACAAGCGCAAGGACTGAGTTCAATCCCTGGTTCTGCTAAATAAATAAATAAATGAATAAATAGACTTGATTCATAAATTAAAAGAAATAGATTGGCAAGAGTGTATTAAGAAACAAAATCCAACAATATACTATATACAAGAAACACATTTAACCCATAAGGATATTCATAGGCTAAAAGTCAAAGAATGGAAAACAATACTATGTGCTCTGGGAGCTCAGAAAAAAGCAAGGGTAACAAGCCTGCTCTCAGATGACCTGAACTTCAAACCAAGAATGATCAAACAAGATAAAGAATGTTGCTGCACACTGATTAGGGGTAACATCCAAAAGGAAGAGATAATAGTCACAAATATGTATTGAGGAACACCCAGCTATATAGGACAAACTTTAATGGACATAAAAAATCTAATAACCCATAAGACAGTCTTAGCAGGGAATCTTAACACCCCCTTATCTCAAAAAGATAGGTCAATCAGACAAAAAATTAGTGAAGAGGTAGCAAAAATGAACCAATCCTTTGAAAAATAGACATAGTGGAAATATACAGAGTATTCCATCCAACAACATCTGAATACATATTCTTTTCAACTGCACATGGAACATTTTCTAAATTAGGCCGCATTAGTCCATAAGTCATCCTTAAGTATATGCAAGAAAACAGAAACTATCCCATGCATATTATCAGGCCATAGTGCAATGAAACTGGATATTTATTACAAAAGAAATGAAAAACTCCCACAAAACACATGGAAATTAAATAATACCCTCCTGAGCAACCAATGAGCTACAGATGAAATTAAACAAGAAATTAAACAATATCTAAAATCCATTGATAATTCAAGCACAACACACTGGAATCTGTGGGATGCAGTGAAAGCATCTCTCAGAGGGAAATTTATAGCAGTGAACTCACGCATTAGGAAAACAGAAGAACAAATTGATACACTAATGCTGCACCTCAAGCTTCTAGGAAAATAAGAGTAAGCCAAGCCCAAAACCAAAGCTGGGAGGAAATTATAAAGATTAGAGCAGAAATGAATGCAAGTGACACAAAGAAAACAATACGAAGAATTAATGAATCAAAAATCTGGTTCTTTGAAAGATTAAACAAAATTGATAAACCCTTAGCCTACCTTCTCAAAAAGAGGAAAGACACAAATTCAAGCAATAAGGAGTGAAACGGGTGAAATTACTATAGATCCTATGGAAATTCAGAAGATAATTAATAATTACTTTGAAAATCTTTACTCTCACAGAATCAACGCACGGAAAAAAAATGGACAGATTCCTAGGTAGGTACAAATTGTCAAAACTCAATCAAGAAGATATAGAAACTCTGAATAACCCAATATCAGCCAATGAAATTGTTAATAAGATATTCTGGTTTTGAAAATCTGTAGCACAAGTATTGTTATATGTTACCTATGTTTCTTCCACCTGTTTTTGCTTTTGTCTTTTATTCATCAAAATTAAATTAAAAAAGAAAAAGAGTATAGGGACAATAAAAGAGTCCCAGGGAATCACACCCCTTTCTCCATGGAGGTGTAGGAAAAATTCCAACCCTTGGATGTAAGTGTTCACTGGCTTTCTACAGGCCTGGTGTGTCTTAAATTCCTATCCAGCCAGGGAAGGAATCTGACAGCCCTGGTGAGTACCTATTGTAGGGTCCAGAATTTTTGCTTCTCTATTAGACTGAGATAATTGCACTTACCTGGGAGTTTGCACAAGGACCTCATTTGGAGGCAGCAATTTCTCCCCCTGAATGGCTCATCTGTACATCATGCTACAGGTTCCAAGGCAGAGCAGCAATGAAATAAAGAGGGATAGAGAGAGAAGAGAAGAGAAGAGAAGAGAAGAGAAGAGAAGAGAAGAGAAGAGAAGAGAAGAGAAGAGAAGAGAAGAGAAGAGAAGAGAAGAGAAGAGAAAAAAAGAAAAAGACAGATGGGTCTTCAACCCTTTTCTTCTGGCTCAGCACAGCATTGTTGATTAGGGAGAAGAACACAGGGACTGTGCTTTTCTCCTTAAAGGAGCTGTTAGCAAGTGGCCGAGTGAGGCCTGTGATTGGCCCATTCCTTCTAGGTATCTTGTCTATAATTGTCACTAATGTAAATTCATTAGATATTTCATTAACTAAGCTAAAAACCTATATCCTGATCCTTAGTTGAAAACATCACTGAATTAAATCAGGAAAATCACAATAGAACTCATTTGCCAGTGGCAATTAATGAGTCATGACTAACAATGGCAGGGGTAGCAGGCGGAGAAGAGTGAGTCTCCTTTCCCGCTGCTGACAGTTAAGTGGAAGGCAAAATTACTTTGCATTGTGAGTTCACTGGAGCATGAAGTCATCACCACTCCAAGCCACCAGGCTTGCTAACCTAGTTTCTGGATGTTGGGGTACCTCTTTTCTTTGGTTACCCCAGGAAAAGAATATAGAGTGGAGGAGCCACAGGGACAGTACCCAAGGCAGGGCCTTGGCCCTCATTTGAGGCTAAGCCAGACAGGAGATTCTTTTTTATTTCCTATGCATTCTGGAGAAGACCATGTTAGAGATGGGGCCACTGCTTCCAATCTATTTCCCACATGGAGTAAAGTGTGGCCCAATAAGCCACAAGGTAATTTGTCCCTGGTTAGAGAAGATCTGGAAGGATGGAAAGATCTCAGCTCAATCTCTTGACTCCATATGCCAGGTTCTTTTCTATGAACCATGATGACTGTCTGACATTCCTCATTCAACACCCACTATACTGCAAGAGCTTGGCAAAAAACAGAGAAAAAGAGCAGTCAACATTTTTGACTGCCTCCAAATGAGGTCCATGTGCAAACTCCCAGGTAAGTGCAATTATCTCAGTCTAATAGAGAAGCAAAAATTCTGGACCCTACAGTAGGTACTCACCAGGGCTGTCAGATTCCTTCCCTGTCTGGGTAGAAATTTAAGACACACCAGGCCTGTAGAAAGCCAGTGAACACTTACATCCAAGGGTTGGAATTTTTCCTACACCTCCATGGAGAAAGGAGTGTGATTCCCTGGGGCTCTTCTATTGTCTCCACACTCCTTCCTTTTTTCAATTTTATTTTATTATTTTATTTTATTTTATTTTATTTTATTTTATTTTGAAGAGTAAAAACAAACATAAACAGTCCCCATTTTGCAGGCAGGATGTGGAATGTTAAGACAAATAAGAATTTAGGAGACGCTGTATTTTCTGATGATGTGTAGATGGTGCCAGTAGAGTATGGCAGACAGAGCCACTCAGGGACACATAGTTATCACTCCGCATAGTCTGGGTCCTACAACTTGATGGCACTGTTAGGAAAAGCTGGGTGGATTGCTGCTTTGATCTCTCTAATTTTCTAGCCCGAATCTCTTCTGGGCCTCTCAAATTCTCTCTCTTTGGTCCAGTTACCTCACAATTCACCATCCTTCACTCAAATACAAAATGCAGTTGATTCAACATTTTTAAACTGCTTTTTTCTCTTTACTTATACCATAACTTGCCTCCTGCATCTCACTTACTGACCCTGTCTCAGAGGAGGACTGCAGTACTAGTTCTCAAAAATCTTTCCAGATTTGGTGTCTACTTGCTTTCCTCTCTTAGATAAATCAAAAAAAGGGAGCCATGCAATGAGGATGCAGAGAAGAGAATGAGCCCAGCTTCTTCCTGCAGTGGAAAAGCCCAGATGGTGCCATTTTAGGCAGAAGTTGAAGGAAAGTTGTCTCAGGAAAGCAGGAAAGAAGGTAGCGATTCTGGAGAGAGTGGAGGTGGCTTGAGGATCTCCAGGATCCCATCCAGGAATGGAAGGTCAGGATTCTGGGTTGTTATGGATGCTATGAAAGCCTATAAAAAGTCTTCAGAGACTTCCTACTTGCTCTTAGCAGACCCATAGCCTGTGGCTAACAAGGATGACAATGACACCATTTCATAAAATAGTCAATATCTCAGCTCAGTGACACTGGAGTCTTGTTCTCAGCAGTGAAAAGAAACTGAAAGTTGTTTGTTGACCATCAGTGAGTTAAATTTGCATGCTAGAAATATGGGATGAGAAAGGTCTCTTGACTACGGGCTGTAGGCCTTCTGGAAATGAGGAGGCATCTAGGAAGATGCTCATCTGTATAAAGCGGTGGAGGAAGAGCTCTGCATAGATCCTCACAAGTGGATGCTTTGCTCTCCTGAGCTGGGTTCCTGAGTGGGGTCCTCACAGCAGGTCAGTGTCATTGGGTAAATTGTCTAAAGCCAAGTTTTCGTCTCCACACCTAAACCATGAGATGTGAGTCAAAGTCCAAGAATGTGTGTTCATAAATCCTCCAGGTTACATGGATGTTTCTGTCATTTAAGAATCAGGGCTCTGGGGTTTTCTTTATTTTTCTGGCTTTATATGATACTTCCATGTAGATAAGTAGCACTCAGCTCAGTCGGAAAAGAAATGGAGAGGTGAACGGGAAAGAGAATAAAGAGACAGAGACAGGAAGAAGAGGATAAGGAAGATGAGCAGGACACAAAGGAAGAGAAGAAGAAAGAAGCCACATGTGGTGGTCCATGCCTATAATCTAAGCACTTTGGGAAGATGAGGATGAGCAGGAAGGTTGTGAGTTCAACCCTGTCTCAAGAGGGGAGGACTGTATAGCTCAGTGTGTAGGACCTGTGTTCACCCCCACATGAGGCAAGAATACAGGAAGAGAGGTGGGGAGAGGAGGGAAGAGAGAAGAAAAGAAGAGGGAAAAAGACAAGGGAGAAAAGAGAGGGGAGG